>WNWK01006029.1:0-111467 GCA_009830355.1 Cherax destructor | reverse complement strand
GGTGCGGTATCAAGGGCCCGGGGGTAGAGTCACGGATTAGGGCATCCATGGTTAGGTTACTTCTTTCTTTTTGTTTTTAAGAAAAAAAGAAAGAAGAAAAGAAAATAAAAATAAAAAAGAATAAAAAAAGGGGGAACGTGGAGGAATAGCTCCTAGGAGGAATGAAAGGGGCGTAAATCCCCCTCCGTGCCCAAGAGGACCTCAACACCGCAAGTAGTGCAGATGCTGCATGGAACCCGTGCCATACCCTACCCTTCATGCCAGTAAACCAGCAATCCGGGATAGCAACCTCTCATCCACCGAGCCACCTCGGCGGGCAAAAGAGAGGGCGGCCAGATATCCGCCACAAAGCATACCGCCTTCGGCCACCACCCCCGGAATCCGAAAGGTGGCCTCCAGAGATACACCCGTCGCCCGAAAGATACCCAAGGCCACCCCCCGGGAGACCGGAGAGGGATCGGGACATCCCCAGGCGATCCAGATTCCACGGCAAACTACACCACCGCCAAGAACCTCAACGGAATAGGAATGGACCACGGTACCCTTCCCCCTACCTAGGAACTAGAATGCCTGTGGAGAGAAGCTCCCAGGGTAAAAAATGGGAAGGAAATAAGGGAGGGAGGAGGAAAGGGAAAAGGGAGGATGGGGAAGATGGGAAAAGGGAGGGGGGATTCGGGGGTAATTAGGTTCGGTCTGAGGAAGAAGACCAAAAGGTCCAATTCCTCAGACCGATAGCCTCTTTACCTCGTCAAGGAGCCCCCCTTAAAGAGGGCATGAAAATAAACTTTAAATATTAACAAAAAAAAAAAACCTACATGTAGCGGGTAGAGCGAACCTACAGGTTTGAATCCTGTTCTGGAGAGAGATAAGGTTTGTAAATAATTTCACAAGTCTGGTGCTCCGGGGTATGGGATACATGTATCACGATTAGCTTCGGTTAGACACCCATATTTATCTGGAGTTTTGAGTGTGGTAAAAATACTGTATACTTTGATGTGAAGTGCGCAGGTTCCAATAGTCTCTACGTCTGTGTGTGTGTGTTAGTTACCATTTTGTCCTAGGCACATGTCGATTAGACACTAGGCCTGTTGTATGTATGTGTACTCACCTAATTGTACTCACCTAATTGTGGTTGCGGGGGTCGATACTCAGCTCCTGGCCCCGCCTCTTCGCTGTCCGCTACTGGGTCTCTGCTCTCCCTGCTCCATGAGCTTTATCATACCTTGTCTTAAAACTATGTATGGTTCCTGCCTCCACTGTATCGTTCGCTAGACTATTCCACTTCCTAACTACTCTATGGCTGAAGAAGTGCTTCCTAACATCCCTTTGACTCATCTGAGTCTTCAGCTTCCAGTTGTGTCCTTGTTTCTGTATTCCCTCTCTGGAACATCCTGTCACTATCTACCTTGTCGATTCCCTGCAGTATTTTGTATGTCGTTATCATGTCTCCTCTAACCCTTCTGTCCTCCAGTGTTGTTAGTCCTATTTCCCTCAACCTTTCTTCATATGGCATTTCCCTGAGCTGTGGAACTAGCCTTGTCGCAAACCTTTGCACTTTCTCTAATTTCTTGACGTGCTTGACCAGGTGTGGGTTCCAGACTGGTGCTGCATACTCTAGTATGGTCCTGACGTACACGGTGTACAGTGTCTTGAACGATTCCTTGTTAAGGTAACGGAACGCTAATCTTAGGTTTGCCAGTCGCCCATATGCTGCCGCGGTTATCTGGTTGATGTGTGTCTCCGGAGACGTGCTTGGCGTTATACTCACCTTAAGATCTTTCTCCTTTGATGAGGTTTGTAGCCTTTGTCCACCTAGCCTGTACTCTGTCAGCGGTCTTCTTTGCCCTTCTCCGATCCTCATGACTTTGCATTTGGTGGGGTTAAATTCGAGAAGCCAGTTGCTAGACCAGATGTTAAGCTTGTCCAGGTCTCTTTGAAGTCCTGCTTGGTCTTCCTCCGATGTGATTTTCCTCATTAATTTCACATCATCTGCGAACAGAGACACTTCTGAGTCTATCCCGTCCGTCATGTCATTCACATATACCAAGAATAGCACTGGTCCTAGGACTGACCCCTGCGGTACACCGCTCGTCACAGGCGCCCACTGTGATACCTCATCACGCACCATGACCCATTGTTGCCTCCCTGTGAGGTATTCCCTGATCCATTCCAGTGCCCTTCCTGTTATACACGCTTGGTCTTCCAACTTCTTGGAAGGCCTTCCTGCAGTCCAGGAAAATGCAGTCAACCCACCCTTCTCTCTCTTGCCTTACCTCTGTTACTTTATCATAGAACTCCAGGAGGTTTGTTACGCAGGATTTGCCTTCCCTGAATCCGTGCTGTCTGTCGTTGATTATCCTGTTCTGCTCCAGATGCTCCACCATTCTTTTCCTGATGATTTTCTCTAAGACTTTGCATACTATACACGTAAGTGACACTGGTCTATAGTTTAGTGTCTCTTTTCTGTCTCCTTTTTTAAAGATGGGGACTACGTTGGCCTTTTTCCATATCTCAGGTAGCTGCCCAGTTTCAAGTGATGTGTTGAATATTATGGTAAGTGGCACACTCAGAACCTCAGCTCCTTCCCGAAGGACCCACGGGGAGATATTGTCCGGACCCATCGCCTTTGAGGTATCAAGGTCACTGAGTAACTGCTTCACCTCCCCCTCAGTTGTGTGTATGCCCTCCAGCACTTGATACATCCCTTGTTGATGATGCACCCCATCCTGTCTACCCAGCTGCCTTCCTGCCTCCACTGTGAATACTTCCTTAAACCTCGAGTTGAGCTCCTCACATACCTCTTGATCATTACTTTTGAGTTCCCCATCCTCTCTCCTCAGCCTTATCACCTGGTCCTTGACTGTTGTCTTCCTTCTGATGTGACTGTACATCAGTTTCGGATCAGACTTGACTTTCGATGCTATGTCATTTTCGTACTGTTTCTGAGCCTCCCTCCGTACCTGTGCATACTCGTTTCTAGCTCTTCGACTAATCTCTTTGTTTACTTGGGTTCTATGCCTTCTGTACCTTTTCCATTCTCTGACACTCTGAGCCTTCGCCTCCCTGCACCTTTGGGTAAACCAGAGACTCTTTCTGGTCTTCCCATTTAATCTTTTCCCTTTGGGTATAAACCGTTCTTCTGCCTCCTTGCACTTTGCCGCTACGTATTCCATCATTTCATTTACTGACTGTCCTTCCATTTCCCTTTCCCACAGAACCTCCTGCAGGAAATTTCTCATTCCCGTGTAGTCCCCTCTTTTAAAGTCTGGTTTGTCTCTTTCAGCACCGTTTTCCCTCTCCACCTGTAGCTCTACAATGTACTCAAAGCTCAGCACCATATGGTCGCTGGCTCCCAGGGGGCTCTCGTGTGTTATCTCCTCGATATCTGAGCTGCTCAGGGTGAATACAAGGTCCAGCCTTGCTGGTTCGTCTTGCTGGTTCATTCTCTCCTCTCTCTCTCTCTGGTCGTGTGTGTGTAAGGAAACACTTCGAAATGTTTCTGCACCACCGGGAATTGAACCCGGCCCCTCCGTGCATGAAGCGAGAGCTTTACCCACTAGGCCACCGGGGGCGGTGTGTGTGCGTGTGTGTGTACTCGCCTAATTGTGGTGGGGTTGATACTCAGCTCCTGGCCCCGCCTCTTCACTGATCGCTACTGGGTCCCCTCTCTCCCTGCTCCATGAGCTTTATCATACCTCGTCTTAAAGCTATGTATGGTTCCTGCCTCCACTACCTCACTTGCTAGACTATTCCACTTCCTGACAACTCTGTGACTGAAGAAATAAATACTTCCTAACATCCCTTTGACTCATCTGAGTCTTCAACTTCCAATTGTGACCCCTTGTTTCTGTGTCCCCTCTCTGGAACATCCTGTCTCTATCCACCTTGTCTATTCCACGTAGTATTTTGTATGTCGTTATCATGTCTCCCCTAACCCTCCTGTCCTCCAGTGTGTGTGTGTGTGTGTGTACTCACCTAGCTGTGGTTGTAGGGATCAAGTCACAGCTCCTGGTTCATTTCTAAGGTTCAGTGTGTTAGTTACCATTTTGTCCTAGGCACATGTCGATTAGACACTAGGAATGTTGTATGTGTGTGTGTGTAAGGAAACACTTCGAAATGTTTCCGCCCCACCGGGAATTGAACCCGGGCCCTCCGTGTTTGAAGCGAGAGCTTTTAGCCACCAGGCCACCGGGGCATGTGTGTGTGTCGATACAGAGCTCCTGGCCCCGCCTCTTCACTGATCGCTACTGGAGTGTGTGTGTGTATATATATATATATATATATATATATATATATATATATATATATATATAGGCTTAAATAGCAACGTTCTTCTTGCCGAATAAGACAAGCGAAAATTTGTGTATGCAATAATTTCGGAAAAATCATTTTGAACCTAACGAAAAAAAAGTATTTCATTGTATTTATCATTAAATTATTGTAAACTTATCTAAAATATATTTAGTTGGATTAGGGTAAATTAAATTGCGCTTGTTATAATAAGGTTAGGCAAGTTTTCTAAGGTTATTTTGGTACAAAATTATATATCTTTAATCGTACAAGATAAAATTTTATAAAGAATTAATTTTAAATGAGTTCTTGTTAATTGACCAGTTTTGCCTATTCGGCACGACACTATATAATATACGTATATATATATATATATATATATATATATATATAATATAATATATATATATATATATATAACTAGAGGGAATTAACATCATTAGTATCATAATAAAGGAAGTTACAGTAGAACCTGGACCCGAGCTCAGTCACTGGTCTCTGCAGTGAAATATTCTTACACACGCATCATACAAACAAGCTAAACGTTTTTATACACACGCGCCATCAACACAAACTAAATGTTTATTGTATATTCAGACGCAAAAAATTAAATGATTTTATTTACACACACGCACCATACACACGCACAGTCCACACATGCACACGCACCATACACACACACACCATACATGCGCACGCACCATACATGCGCACGCACCATACACAAACACATCATACACACTTTCACACGCACCATACAGAAACACATCATACACACTTTCACACGCACCATACACACGCACAGTCCACATATGCACACGCACCATACACACACACCATACATGCGCACGCACCATACACACACCATACATTCGCACGCACCATACATGCGCACGCACCATACACAACACATCATACACACTTTCACACGCACCATACACAAGGAAAACCTATCCAACCCAAAGGAGAAAATAAATATTTATACAAGCTAAGACTAGTTAAAACAAATGCAGTCATACAAACTGACAATTTCCCGTGGCAGTTTAGGAAAATAATGTTTAATGGGCTATGGCCACTACAGGCCTAACAGTTTATTTAGTCTCCCAAGCAAAATATTTCCTAATAATGTCCTTACAAGACGGTTTAATGTCTTACATTGTAGTACTCTACTATTGTGTTAGGAGCACAGTCAAGTCAAACACTCTTACAGGCCCCATGGCCTGGTGGCTAAAGCTCTCGTTTCACACGGCGAGGGTCTGTGTTCGATTCCCAGCGAGGGTAGAAACATTTGATGTGTTTCTTTACACCGGTTGTCTATGTTCCCCATCAGTAAAATCGGTACTGGGAGTTAGTAGACTGGTGTGGGTCGCATCCTGGAACAAAACTGACCTAATTTGCCCGAAATGCTCTGCATAACAAGCGGCTTTCTATATAGTAGTATGTCATTGATTTTCAGCTCGACCTGTATACCTTGTACATGTACTTTTAGAAATTAAGATATTATTATTACTCGCACAAACACGGGGCCAGGAGTTGTGAATCGACCCCTGCAACTGCAAATAGGTGAGTACACAACACTCTCGCACTCTGGGGTGAGGTTAGAGCAGGAGTCAGTAGTGCGCGCCGCGCGGGGTAACTGCAGTATACACGCACCCACTAAACTTGTCCCCCTCCCTCCGTGCCTGTCTGCCACAGTTGTGAATGAGCCCAGATCACGGTCACTAGCGTCCCTCCTGCTCCGCCACCTCAGAGAGAGAGCGCTCTGCTGGATCCTTTTATAACACCAAGTGTTGACTGTTCCCCAAGCCTGCTTGCTGATACCCTGCCTGCTGATGCCCTGCCTGTTGATACCCTGACTGCTGACCCTTGCTTCTTCACAATGCTGCTGAGTCTTCTGCTCCTTAACACGGTACAAATTTAACTCTTTTTATTAGCATAGGTTATGTAGCGAAATGAATTTTCATAAGTCAAAACAGAGGCGAAATGATTCCACCGTATATTTTGAACGGTACATTCATTTGGATATCCTTTGCACCGGTACTGCTGACGATGGTACATGAAGGGGGTGCGACTGTGGACAGCGACAGTAACAATGGAACTCTGACGAGGATAATTACTTACCATTGGCTGTGATAAGTATTTTAAGTAAATATTCTAAATGCAACATGAACTTCACACTTGAAGGATTGTTGAAGGAAGAAAGTAAGGAATAGTGGATGGTGACAGTAATTCATGGCGTGGATCTAGTGACGTACTGCCATCAATGGTAAACAGATACGAGTTAAGATAAGATTTGTTCGAATTTTTAACCCAGGCGATTAGCTACCCAGGATAACCAAAGGAAGTCAGTGCGTCATCAAGGACTCTTTTTTTTCCATTGTGGTCCTTCAATCTTGCCCCTCAAACTGTAACTCACAACAGTCAACTAACACCCAGGTACCTACTTACTTCTACATGAACAAAGACAGCAGGTGTATGGAAACGTGCCCAATGTTTCCACCCGGCCGGGGATCCAGCTACGGAGAACGTGTGTGAGGCGAGAGCGTTGACTACAAAGCTTGTACGAGGACATTATTTTGCCCTGTGTAGAGCTTTATCAAGTCATGATAAAGATCTAAACAGAGTTAAACGTTATGTCAAAACTTCGTTCTGCATCTTGCGTCTATTCTTCACGTGCCCGTCTCATGGAGTCTTAGGAGCAACCAGTGGTGACTAGTGAACGATAAAGATGATGTTCACTGCTTAAAATAAGAAGCCAATCAATATCACTATTAAAAGAAATGACAATGATGGTTGTTGTTCAATTGTACCTACAAAATCTTACGGTGGTGATAATAAAAACAGTGGTCAGTAAACGAGTATGATGGTGATGATGTAGACTACAGTGGTCCTCAACCTTCCTACACAAGTGGGTCACATTTGATGGTCAAATGTGTGATGAGGGCCGCACCTTGAAACACAAAGTGAATCAACGTAGCCACTAACGTAACCCACGTTTTAATAATAATAATTACCTACATGTATTACTAGGATAAACCAGCACTGACCAGAAGTAAAAGTTAGTTGTTAGAGGTGGTGATAAGGTTTTGGTGTAAAAAGTTTTAAATATTTTGTAACTGTTGACGTTGTGCAGTGTGGAATCTACATAAAAGTGAATTCATAATGTCATGTGAGGGCCGCATTTATTTCCTAGAAGGGCCACATGCGGCCCGGGGGACGCAGGTTAGGGACCCTTGAATTGTTCTAGACTCTAGAGAGATTGTTGGAAGATGATCTGATTCGGTATCAACACTAAACACAGTTACTACAACTTGCTTAGCTGTCAAACTTCAAGGCCCGGCCAGAAATGTACTGCATCGTAGTGGTTTTCTTTTGTGATTGGAATACACAAATAACCCGAACATACGAGAGGAACTTACGAGGACACTTCGGTCACACTTGTACCATTTACAGCCACACTGTGACTTTGTAAATGGTACAAGTCGGGTTATTTGTACCATATAAATAAAAACTGTATTATATGTGCCTCTGTAATATTTTGAAGTAACACATTAAAGTGCCTCACATACATGAACTGAAAAGAAGCTGCTGAAAGGATTAAATAACGTCAGTCGATTAAACAACAAACAGCCAGCCCTGGAGCTGGAGCATGTCATTCGGGCGATCTTCCCTCAGTGGTAGCGCCTTGACTCAACCAAAGTACCCATGTTCGAACCTGGAGCGGGTGGAGGCTGTCTTGGGTCCGCAAAGGACACCAAAGGAAATAAGCCACACTGACTGGCTTTCTTGGGTTATTCTGATCAATATCCTTCAGAATTAATAATCCGAATAAAATCCTTACCCCCGGTAAGCTGGGCGAGATATTTAGTGATTTACAACCTCTTAAGTTGGGCGAGATATTTACAGTGATTTACAACCTTCCATCATTCTCGCCACTTAGATATGACACAGCTACGAGTAGCAATGAATTTTATATAAATATTATTTTGCTTTTAGATATTAAACTTTGGTTTAGGTTACGTTACGTTGTTCGGTAACGCTAAGTTACATTACGTTGTTGCATCAAGTTAGGTTACGGTGCACTTAGCTGCTTTCTAGTTAGGCTAGGCTAGTACAAGCTGAGAGCACCTGGGGGATGAGATGGTAACAGGTTTGATCCAAGGGGAGAGGAGCACCCATTTCCTGGATCAATATCCCTTTAGTATCAAGGCACCCCTTCCCTCCCCTCCTTCAGAGTACAGGCACTGCACTCTGAGGGAGAAGTAATTGTCCAACAGGACTCGAGTCCTGTTGGACAATTACCCAACGGAAGTTAAAGACCTCAAAAGAATATTTTTATAATCAAAACTAAGCGCTAAACCCACCAGTGTTATACAGTGCTGGGACCTCAATGGAAATAAGTCGCACAGACTTTACTGGATCAACCTAATCTATCATTGTTAGAGGCCTAAAACATTGTTGGCCTAAAAGATTTATGCGCCTCCAGAACCAGAGTATCAAGTTATACTGCCAGACTTCTGAAGATGTTCTTTATTATTATTATTATTATTATTATTAATGCGTGCGCTAATGCGGGCAGACTATCGCTTTCAAGAAAATAGTCATAAAAATAATTCTTCATTAATTTCAGTTATAAAAAATTTAACAATTATAGATGAAAGCTATGAAATATACGAAATATATTGAGAAAAATAAACTAGTAGAAAATTATAGTTAGAAAGGAGGACCTGCCAAGGTATCGGTATCGGCCGGTATCGACCATTTTTATGGTATCGGTGAAAAAAACTGCCGATACTTTTTAAAATATTAATAATCCATACATAGCTTTAAGAAAAGGTACGACAAAGTTTATGGAGCAGGGAGTGGACCTTGTAGCTACCAGCGAAGAGGCGGTGCCAGGAGCTATGACTTGACCCCTGAAACCACAAATAGGCGAGTACACCAGCGAAGAGGCGGCCAGGAGCTGTGAATCGACCCCTACAGCCACAAATAGGTAAGTACTATTGACAAATGCCTTTGACAACCAGTAACTGAATATCAGCAAAAATTATGGTATCGTCCCATCCTTGGTAAGACAGACGGGCCTTTCTGAATAGAAAAATGTGTAATGTATAACTATGTGATGCCAGGGAACAAAAAATATTAAATATATTTTTTCTCTCATTTCTTCAACATTCATAGGTCATTGTATACAGGAAAAGTGATGGTATGGGTGTGTTGCGACTGGTAGGGGGTAGTGGTAGTAATGGGTGGGAGAAGTGGTAGTGACGGGTGGGAGTAGTGGTAGTGACGGGTGGGAGTAGTGGTAGTGACGGGTGGGAGTAGTGGTAGTGACGGGTGGGAGTAGTGGTAGTGACGGGTGGGAGTAGTGGTAGTGACGGGTGGGATTAGTGGTAGTGACGGGTGGGATTAGTGGTAGTGACGGGTGGGAGTAGTGGTAGTGACGGGTGGGAGTAGTGGTAGTGATGGGTGGGAGTAGTGGTGGTAGTGATGGGTGGGAGTAGTGGTGGTAGTGATGGGTGGGAGTAGTCGTGGTAGTGATGGGTGGGAGTAGTGGTGGTAGTGATGGGTGGTAGTAGTGATGGGTGGTAGTGGTAGTAGTGATGGGTGGGAGTGGTAGTAGTGATGGGTGGTAGTGGTGAGTGATGGGTGGTAGTGGTGACAGTGATGGGTGGTAGTGACTGGTGGGAGTGGTGACAGCAGTGACTGGTGGTAGTGACGGGTGGGAGTGGTGGTAGTGACGGGTGGGAGTGGTGGTAGTGACTGGTGGGAGTGGTGGTAGTGACGGTGGGAGTGGTGGAGTGACGGGTGGGAGTGGTGGTAGTGACGGGTGGGAGTGGTGGTAGTGACGGGTGGGAGTGGTGGTAGTGACGGGTGGGAGTGGTGGTAGTGACGGGTGGGAGTGGTGGTAGTGACGGGTGGGAGTGGTGGTAGTGACGGGTGGGAGTGGTGGTAGTGACGGGTGGGAGTGGTGGTAGTGACGGGTGGGAGTGGTGGAGTGACGGGTGGGAGTGGTGGTAGTGACGGGTGGGAGTGGTGGTAGTGACGGGTGGGAGTGGTGGTAGTGACGGGTGGGAGTGGTGGTAGTGACGGGTGGGAGTGGTGGTAGTGACGGGTGGGAGTGGTGGTAGTGACGGGTGGGAGTGGTGGTAGTGACGGGTGGGAGTGGTGGTAGTGACGGGTGGGAGTGGTGGTAGTGACGGGTGGGAGTGGTGGTAGTGACGTGGGGGGTGGTAGTGACGGTGGTGGTAGTGACGGGTGGGAGTGGTGGTAGTGACGGGTGGGAGTGGTGGTAGTGACGGGTGGGAGTGGTGGTAGTGACGGGAGTGGGACGGGGTGGTGGTAGTGACGGGTGGGAGTGGTGGTAGTGACGGGTGGGAGTGGTGGTAGTGACGGGTGGGAGTGGTGGTAGTGACGGGTGGGAGTGGTGGTAGTGACGGGTGGGAGTGGTGGGTGGTGGCTGTAGTGATGGGAGAATTATATTTTATTAACAAAATTCCAGAACTGTTTAGTTATTCAGAGCTTTCAACATTCTTCCGTTCATTACATTATCAACTTTCCATTATCATATCAACTTGCTACTACCATCACTAATTCATTAATAATAAATATATCATATCACAAAGCAAATAAAACTGTTCTTAGTCTTATTTTTCACATTCTACAATCCATAATTCGTTCCTTGTCATCCTCTGTGTCAGCAAATTTAGACAAAAGGGGAAATATCCCCACCATTTATACTGAAAGAAATGCTGGATGCTTAGGCAAGCACTCTGTGTGGAGAGTGGCCTTCTGGTTAATGTTTTGGTCAATCAGGCTGTTAATGCTGGCAGCAGACAGCCCAACCTATGTACTACAGCCTGGCAGATTAGGAACTGACTAGAGGAACTTATTAAATCTTTCTTGAAGTCATCTACAGGTCTGTGGGTAATTTCAGTTTAATTTCTCCTAATATTTTCTAAACTTTAGAATACTTCTTGCGACACACCTCTTCCTGCAGCTGTGTACATTTCTCAACCACTTTACAAAGCAGCTGGTAGCTCAGTGGTAGCGCCTTCGGCTCAGAATCGAAGGACCAAGGTGGAGACACCTTGTATGTCTCCTTACATCTCAAAAAAATTATAGGTTTAAGCAAAAACAATTCCGGATCAATCTTTTATTATGACAGCATTTCGCTCTAAGTAGATTTTATCATAGAACGAAACACTAACAATAAAAGCGTGCTCTTCGCCTGCCTTTTGTTCATTAATATCGAGAGTAACTTTTTTGTACATTTTTTACATTTTGTTTTGTTTTTCCAATTAAAGATTTTTTCGGTTTTCGTTATTTTTTTTAAATTATATGTTTCTGTTCTGTTTAATTAAACGTTTTCTCCAATAACAGCTGCATCCTCTAATTTAACTAACATTCGCTGCAGTCATGTATTTAGCTTGTATACCTGGGGGGTGTTTCAGGGGTCAACGCCCCCGCGGCCCGGTCTGAGACCAGTCTTCATGGTGCATCAGCTATCTCAAATTAAACTGGCGACTCGTATTACTCTTCAATTCATTATATGTCGTCTTTTCGGGCTCATTTTTTTTCCACTTAATATCGCAAAAATGCTTCTCTGTTAGATGTTCTTAAGATTTCTCCCCATACAATTTATAATATTCTTGTGTCTGCATTTTCCAAAATCTTTTATCACAAGACATTCTTCCACACTGAAATCCATCATTCATTGTCTACGTTGGTTCATGCCACATGATCATTGTTATGGTGATGGTGACTGCCAGAGTGAGGCCTCCCTCCTGCTGGCGTCTGTGAAGAAGACTATTAGGATTGTGGCCGGGGCAATAAGCCGACATTTCGCTCACGACTGAGCTTTAAGACTTTGCAAGTCTTAATCCTGAGCGAAATTATCGTCCAAAATAAAAAAATCTTGCTCCGCATAACATGAATTTACATCCTTTATTCCGATTACCCCCGGAGACTCAATAGCTGAAGATTGCCCAAGAAAGTCGAGCTGTTTTTCTCAGTCTTTTCCCAGGATGAGATACATTTAGGTCCTTACCGCGGATGCAGCAGACTCAGGTCCTGCCCCAGGAAGTGATACAACAGTTGATTAGCTCCTACGCATCACTTTACTCCTAGATGACCAGTTGTTGGTTGTAATGACCCTACCCGTGGTGATTCAGGGGTGACAGTGATGACCCACAGTGTTGTACCACACGACACTGCAACACCAGTCACGCACAATGGCCCTCAACAAAGGGAGAAATTTCAAGAAACGATTAAAGCTGTTGATACACAAAACAACTGTATGCAAGAGTATGTAAATAAACTTGCATAAAAAAATTAAAACTTATTTAATTGCATTATATATATAATAATAATAATTTGTATTCGAGAAAATGAATCCTGCAAAAAAATACAGGAGAAAAAAACTATAAAAGCTAAGCCGATTTATGTTGTCTTAGTTGTTTAATCAATAGTGTTATACACTCGTTAAACAAAAGGCTGGTAGCATCAAGTCAAAACAATCTTGGTTTGTTTACAGAGTAAACACCGCGTGACGCTGGTCATAGTAATTGTTCTTCCTTTATTTTCTGCTTATGGGCGAGGCGGAGAAGTTGGCGGATAAGGGATTTTTTGGAGAGCTAAACAGAATTATCATAAGATACACCACACTGTATAGTTACATTTTACGCAGCACTTAAATACTTTCAGAGATGTGGTATTTTTGTCCAAGATATAACTTCCAGCAGGACTCTGAGGTACAACACATTTGCATTGCATCCACCCCCCCTAGATGCGGCTCTCAACTAAGGCACAGGCACAGGCAGTCATATTACTGCAAGGCATAGGGAAGCAACCATACCAAATTATTAGCCGATACTGATAGTTTTCCTATACTTTTTTTTTTTTAATATTATAATGATTATGTTCATTATATAAGGGAATGCTTGTTAGTTAAGTGGGCACAGATGCAGTTAATGTGACAGTTTTTAATGAAGCAACGTTTCACTCTCCAAGAGAGTGACAAAGCTCCTGGAGAGCGAAACGTTGCCTCTATGTAAATGTCACATTAGTTACATCTGTATCCATTTACGTCACATTTTGTCGGTAATTCTGTCATTATTACTAAGACAATACTTACTGCACAACGGGTATTAAATAATGCAGGAAGGTTTAATATTAAATCATTTAATTTTTCTGAGATGATAATGTTATTATTCATTACTTGGTGTATTGTTATTTACTGGTTGTCAAAGCCGCTTGTCGGTGTGTGTGTGTACTCGCCTAGTTGCAGTTGCAGGGGTCGAGGCATAGCTCCTGGCCCCGCCTCTTCACTGGCCACTACTGGGTCACTCTCCCTGCGCCATGAGCTTTATCATACCTCTTCTTAAAGCTATGAATGGATCCTGCCTCCACTACATCGCTTCCCAAACTATTCTACTTCCTGACCACCCTGTGACTGAAGAAATACTTCCTAACATCCCTGTGATTCATCTGAGTGTGTGTGTGTGTGTGTTTGTAACCCTCACAATCATGAGGTAGAATGTTAATGTTGATATTTTTAAGCACATATGAAATATTAATAATTTAAAAAGCATTGGCTGGTATCAACCGTTTTTTCACAGAAACAGCAAAAAAATGGCCGATACCCATCAATACCGATACTTTAGCACATCCCTTGCTAGGTGTGAATGGACAGCATGGGTGTAAAGAAAACTTGCCCATTTACTACCTTTGATGAGTTTCGAGAGTCGCTCTACTCTCTGAGCCCGGCCATGGGCCAGGCTAGAATTAAACTTGGGACCTTCCGGTTGAGCCTAGCGTTCTCGCTACTGAACTGGCACAGCTTTTATATAACCGAATAGAAGAGCAGCGTACTGTGCCCTACTTTGTATGATAGTTATACAGTGGACAAAGAACTTAGTTGTGTTTCCCTATAATATTCCCTCACACGGGATGGATTTCCCTTTCATATTCCATCACACGGGATGGATTTCCCTTTCATATTCCATCACACGGGATGGATTTCCCTTTCATATTCCATCACACGGGATGGATTTTCCTGTCATATTCCCTCACACGGGATGGATTTTCCTGTCATATTCCCTCACACGGGATAGCTTTCGGAAAGCAGATAACAACATTAGCCCGAGTCTGGAGACTCGGTAAAAGCAATAAGGATATCGTCAAGTATTCTACTATGGCGACGATACTTACGGCAGCTTCAAAGGTTTTCGTCCCAGTAGAGGGCTGGGAATTACCATCTCTGAGGACGGTCTATGTTTGGGGTCATCTCAAGTCAAAAACATTTATATACACATACGGAAAAGAGTAAACTCGTTGTTGCGATAACCCCGCGGAAACCACCCTGAAAATTACTGAACAGATCAACTAGGTTGGGTAGGATTAAGGTAAAATACATTACATTAATTTTAGCATAGGTAGGCAAGGTTATAAAGAAAAGCGATGATATATGGGTCGAGTGTTTTTTTTTGAGAATGGGGGGAGGGATGGAGGGAAGTTCAGTTGGCGTCTTTAACTTGATAAACGGCGCATATTTTTATTTTTCTGGAAGTAAATCCTCTTCATGACGAGACCTGCGTATTATGTAAGCAACTCTCTCGAGCCAATCCCAAAAGCACATATTTACATACCCCGGCCAGCAAATTATTTCGCTCGAATTCACATTCCAAAATCAAACTTCGCCAAGATGCTGGTTTGTAAACACCGAACTTTATAATACAACTACAACAACTACAATAATAATAATAATACCAATAGCATCTTACCAATAATATAATTGAACACTGTTTCCTGGGAGTAATAATTTACCTGGATACGAATTTCTCCCAACACATCAACAAAATATATGATAGTAAGAAACGTAAAAAAAACAACGTTCATTATTATAGACTATAAATCAGACGTGGCTAAGAAATTTTGGGAATGAGTATATTTTTCATAACACTTTTTACTCATTTTTAATGTTTCGACGAAGTATCTTGGGTCTTCGAGTGTGATGACGCACTAGTATATGTTTCGACCGTATTGATGACGCACTAGTATATGTTTCGACCGTATTGATGCACTCTCATGTATCGACATCATTGTGTGCACTCTAATTAATGTTTTGAACGTGTTAACGCAGTTCAGTTGTTTTTTCCAGTCTTGATGACGCACTCTGGTGGTCTTACGCCACAGTAACGCACTCACAATGATGTTTCGACCGTGCTGACAAACTCTTAATGATGTTTCGACTGTGCTGACAAACTCTTAATGATGTTCCGACGGTGTTGATTCGACCCAAGCTATCTTGATATACGAGCCTTGTTGACAGTGTGGTTACTCACTGTGTGTGTACTGAACTCGCTGGAGCGCGTGTGCCTGAGTACTCACCTAATTGTGGTGGCAGGGGACGGGTCATATCTTCTGGCCACGCCTCTTCACTGGTCACTACTAGGTCCACTCTCTCCCTACTCCAT
Source organism: Cherax destructor (assembly GCA_009830355.1). Taxonomy (NCBI): domain Eukaryota; kingdom Metazoa; phylum Arthropoda; class Malacostraca; order Decapoda; family Parastacidae; genus Cherax; species Cherax destructor. The sequence continues at coordinate 95,700 of WNWK01006029.1, read as the reverse complement.
GAGCTTTATCATACTTCTTAAAGCTATGTATGGATCCTGCCTCCACTACATTACTCTCGAAACTATTCCACTTTCTGACAGCTCTGTGACTGAAGAAATACTTCCTAACATCCCTATGACTCATCCGAGTCTTCAACTTCCAGTTGTGACCCCTTGTTGCTGTGTTCCATCTCTGAAACATCCTGTCCCTATCCACCTTGTCATTTCCAATCAGTATTTTATATGTCGTTATCATGTCCCCCCCTATCCCTCTTGTCTTTCAGTGTCGTTAGGTCGATTTCCCTTAACATCTCATAGGACATGCCCCATAGCTCCCAGACTAGTCTTGTTACAAACTTTTGCACTTCTCTAATTTCTTGACGTGCTTGACCAGCTGTGTATGTGTCAAAAAGCAGCTGTCAACCAGCAGCTTAGATCCTCTGTTCTTCCCAGCTTCTGTTCTAATGCACTCAGGAATATTCCTCTAAGATTTCGAAAGCACTAGAGCGCTCTGTGCATAAACAATTACTGATAGCATCATATATATTATCAGTCTGCTGTCATCTTAAATTCCTAAGATATTTACCAACTTGCTGTTAACACAACTAATATACGACTGTCACATTGCAGAAATTCCACCACAATCCGTATCCAAAATTTGATTAAAGTCCTTGGCCACGAATCACAAAGTTCTGAGGAAATGGGAAATATCCCAATCCTTTATGCCGAAAAGATGATGCTGTGTTCAGCCAAAACCCTGTTGGACGTGGCCCAGCCTCAAGAGATAGAAAAAAAATCCTTTACCTCCTACGTATTATTTTTCTTGCTCCCGCTCTGGGATGGAGATACATATCTTCATAAGGTTTCCATTTTCGTGTGTGTGGGATAAGCTATCCCGAGAGATGGCAACTTTCTAGAGATAGTAACTCCAGCTCTGCTGGAAGGAAACCTAAGAAGCTTCGATAGCTGATGATGACTTACTGGAATATTTGAAGATATCCTCAGTGTCCCACTGAAGTTTTGGGATTTTTTGTTAAAGATTTAGCATTGAAGACCATTTGTGGTCTTTTGGAGGTATTTATTTTTAAGCTGACAGCCTAAGAACCCCAGCAGCCGGGGTTCTTGGCATTGTCGGCTGTCCATGTCCCACGAGGCTGTAATAGAGCGGGGTAACCATAATTAACACCCCCTCCTGATATATATGTGCTCCACTATGACAGATATAAGTACCTGGGGAGATCACGTAACTTACCTTGGTTGAGTGGAATGCCCTCGTGGTTAGCCTTGTTGCCCTAACACCTGACACTATCCACTGCAGTGTTTTGCGGCTTGACGTGTGTAGTTAATAAGACTTACCTGGCTTTAATGTAGCGGGAGCCGTGTGACGCTGCAACATTGTTGATGATGACTGAAGATATGACATTTATGCCACGATGACTCACAAAGACTCACTTCTTTCGTCACTTTAATAACATTGAACGTCGTTTAGGAATACTACTATGGACAGTTCTTCGTACACACTAGTGTTCTAGTTCATGACACTCTTAGATTGTTCATTACACAATCTTTTCATCGAATTGTTCAATGTTACCTGACTTCATTACTTGTCCACAAGATTAATTCGTGAACGTTATTATGTCCGTGGTTAATGTTCCACAGTAGGGAGAGTTACTAGCGATGCCTCAATAGCAGAGTTACTATTTGCGTCTCAACACTATCTCTACTTCAGTTCTCCTTAATATGCCCGTGATTAATGTTTCACAGCAGAGAGAGTTGCTGGCGATACCTCGCATAAAAGAGTTACATTTGCATCTCAGTACTGTATCTTCCTCAGTTCTCCCTGGTTATTGCCAGAGCACGACTGTCACGAAGTGCACACGGACGCAGCATCCACGGAATTTTCACGTTTCAACCGGTGGATTCGCCCAGTCACTCGCTCACTGGTTGTTACAGTGTTACTGCTCCACGAGTGATCTTGAAAGATACCCCGGTACTGCTGGCATCTGGTTACACAGATGCAAAAATGCTGAATATCTGGAAGGTTCAGATGCCAGCTATGACGACTGAGTTTAGTCAAAGAATGTGAATTCCATGATTCTGTGGTGTTGATTGGCGAGTTTAATGCCACTAGCTTTGTCATTAGGCTAAAGGCTTATTACTACTTATTTTAAGATGCTTTTGAAAAAAAGGCATTTCTCGGCAAACACGTGAATGAAATATTTTGAGAGTTCTGCTTGGCAGAAGAGAAGAGGGTCTTAGTGTTTACAATTAGTCTGGAATGACTTAATGAAGCTTCGGGTCTGAAATCTAAGTCGTTGAGGCTTCAAACCTAATTTATAACCTCTCCCCCTGTGAAGAAATTATCTCCAAATTGGCGGGACACAGGGGAGCGGCGACCCCTCAGCAAGATGGCTACCCCCCTCTCTGTCTTCTAGGAAAGACGAAGGTCAGGGTGGGATAATGAGCTCCCTATCCTTCCAGTAGCAGGAGGAGGGAGGATCACATGTCCTGGACCGTAGCATACTAACCAAGCAGTTTTAAATTAGAGCGAGATTACATGTTGATAGAATGTAATCTTCAGCACATAACAGTTTGGCTGTGGGCGCCGACACTTTTCCGACACTTTCCAACAATTCCTGTGATATAATTCACACTTATGTTTGCCTTAGAAATACTTTTATCCAAAGACATCTTAAAAATACATGTAAATAAGCTCTTAGTGTAATTAACTAGTAAGACTCATTTAACGTGGAATACGTCAGAACGAAAGAAATCAGTTCCGTGACTCAACCACGTAATGTTAGCTGGCATCCATGCCTTTCCGGCATTATGTCAGCATTATTACGCCAATATAAGGAGGCGTGGATGATGGCAAGAGGTTGTCTCTAGAAGCAAGACCCCTTGCAAGTCCAACCAGAGTGAGCGAAACCTGCGGCTGAACTGCCACCGATCACATGCGTAGAATCGTAAATTCGTGGTCAAATCGTGAATCTTTGTGTCGCTTATTCGTGCTCGAACGATCATTATTAAAGAGAAATAGAGGTAAGATACAGTGTTGAAACTACAATAGTCATCTTTCCTAAGCGAATTATCGCCAGTCATTCTCCCTACCGTGAACATTAAACACGGACGTATTGAGTGAATTTCGTGAACAAGTGATGGAAGTTCGAGTGAAGTGAAACAATTCGTAATATACCCGGCGTGTTAGTGTTAGTGAACAAGAACACTAATGTCCAATGAACATTCCCGTGTTACTAAACTGTTCAACGTCGTGGAGTGGATTCATCCTACCTTCAATCAAGCCATCAATACTGGCATCATGTTCTATGGGTACGATATACCCGCAAGTCACAATACCGTGTTCGCTGCAGCGAGTAGGTATTGATGTTGGGTTTGATAGAGCTAATCAGTAGAAATCGTAATATATGGACAATCGCCCACACCTAGGTGAGACTCGCCCACTACTTTCCGGGTGTTCAGGGCGAGTATTAACCCTGGTCACAATCGCTTTCTTACAGTCCAGTTGGAACCCACAGCTGCTGGGGGTATAAGCTCTAAACCAATAAGGATATGCCTTTCCATAGTCATCAATGGTCTTTAAAGCATTTATCATCGGAGAATTCCCCCCCCCCCCGTCTCACAGCTGTGGGAGAGAGAGGAGGGGGGAGAAGGGTCGTGACGCCCTTGTTGGCAGTGTGGGAACGAAGGGGGAGGGGATAGTAGCCCCCTTTGCTCTCGCCCCCTGATGGAAGTTTTCTCCGCAGGTTCCCGGCTCAGACTGCGTGATGGAATAGGACAGGAAAACATATACAACTTTTGTTCCCACTGTGTAATTATCATATAGAACAAGATAGCAACACACTTCTGATGCATTCAATTTTGTTAAAAAAATATATAATTCGCCAGCGGCTATGAAGCTCATCAATATAGTGGATCGGAATTATCTAATTGAGCAAACTTTTTCAGTGTCAGGTTTACATTGGTGATTGATTGGTGGGATATAAGAAGCGCTGGAGCTTTGATTATTCATCTCATTAAAAATGAAAAAGGTATTGATAAGAGTATCAGTTTGCCGCGACACCATTACCATGGTGCTAGGATGACTGAAGCATTACCATGGTGCTAGGATGACTGAAGCATTACCATGGTGCTAGGATGACTGAAGCATTACCATGGTGCTAGGATGACTGAAGCATTACCATGGTGCTAGGATGACTGAAGCATTACCATGGTGCTAGGATGACTGAAGCATTACCATGGTGCTAGGATGACTGAAGCATTACCATGGTGCTAGGATGACTGAAGCATTACCATGGTGCTAGGATGACTGAAGCATTACCATGGTGCTAGGATGACTGAAGCATTACCATGGTGCTAGGATGACTGAAGCATTACCATGGTGCTAGGATGACTGAAGCATTACCTTGGTGCTAGGATGACTGAAGCATTACCTTGGTGCTAGGATGACTGAAGCATTACCATGGTGCTAGGATGACTGAAGCATTACCATGGTGCTAGGATGACTGAAGCATTACCATGGTGCTAGGATGACTGAAGCATTACCATGGTGCTAGGATGACTGAAGCATTACCATGGTGCTAGGATGACTGAAGCATTACCATGGTGCTAGGATGACTGAAGCATTACCATGGTGCTGTTGCTAGGATGACTGAAGCATTACCATTTACACAGAGCGTCGTAACGTTGTTCTCACATTTGCTTCTTCTGCAATTTGTCTTTAATCTTTATACATGTTAGCAACACGCCATTTCATTCTCCCTGTAATAATAATACAATCAAAACTAAGCGCCAAAACCACAAGGGTCATACAGTCTCCCTGTTAAAAAAAAAAAAAAAACTCAGCCGTGCACCGCCCATCGTTACAGTAAAGTGAGCCAGAAATCGCTGGTCATCGTCTCACAGATACATAATTCACAGTGCACAAACCACAGTCAACAAAGTGTTCCGTGTCAAAGGCCACACGTTAGGCAGATTGAGCTGCATTATACAAACCTTATTCCAAAATTAGCTTCTTGTCAAAAGCTACGAGGCTGTTAAATATCCTGGGAAGCAGGGAGGATGTCAAATGTAAAAGTCCACGAATCACTCCCTGTCAAAAGGCAAAAAGCTTACTGAAAGTGAATCGGAATAAGACACGTTGCAGAACAAGCTGTAACTGGAACAGCCTTTCTCTCTGTGTAGACTACACAGAGAGCTTTACAGTCACTGTAGAGCTTCAAGCCATAACATACTTAAACTGAGATACATTTCAAACACTGGAGGTCGTGGGTTAACTTAAGAGAAAGAAGAGTCGTTCCAAGCTTAGTTTTCTGCATTTCTCACCACGGAAAAGTGACATATCTCCGGTGGTACGCGTTGATGGTTGACAGGAACTGTGGGGGAGAGAGAGAGAGAGAGAGAGAGAGAGAGAGAGAGAGAGAGAGAGAGAGAGAGAGAGAGAGGTGGGAAGATAGAGAAATTGACTTAACAGGGGGCGAAAAGAATCGAAATAATTAAGCTAGTAAGTAAAATAAGCAAAAGTGTTGGCTGAGGTAGCCAAGATAAGACACGAAAGAGCGATTAACAACTCGACAAACAAGCCACTAGTTGGGCAATTAACCTGGGAAGATTATCAGAGGCAGGTCATTAGCAGTGGCGACCCTCACGTTAGAGAAAGATAAGGTGAGCTCTGCTAGCGGGCCATAACTCCACTACACACACACACACACACACCTGATCCACAGGACAACAACTGAAACCTCTGGAAATGTCCTCCGAGGATGCCTTTTTGGGAAACGCCTCATTCGAAATAAATGGTGATAACCACACACAAAATTATGAAGGGATATGAAAAATCTTTTAGAAAAATAATTTGAAACGGCCATCCGTGAAAACTAAGCAGCCACAATATTAAATTAAGTAAATAAATGCAGATACAGTCATAGAAAATGTTTCTCTCCACAACGACAGATGACTGGAGTTGATTTAGAGAGAAGAGGATGTAAGACTCAGCCAGTGGAAATAAAAACAAGATCGAGATGCGACATCACTATCACAGATTTGCCAGTGTAACACTGAATACGTATATAAGTAACAACTTCTTGCAGTGGCGCAGTCACATTTCAATCTGGGATAATGAAAAATTTATAAAAGTATTTAAAAAAATACGTTTTTTTTTTTCAGGAAATTTCCAAAATTATCGAGTTTTCCTGGTCACTGGTCAATATAAAACAGTGAACATTAGCCATTGAGAAAAATTAGGAAAACTTTTTACATCTACGGGAAGGAGGGGAGGTAGAATGGCATTTACCCCCCTGAGGCCATTATGGCTGCGACACTAACATACAACCCTTGTAGTAGAAAACTTGCGTGTGTAGTTAACCCCATCCAACCCTGGCACTGTAAACTGTGCGTGGCACCAGAATATTCATAAACATTTATGGCCGATATTGTAGTAGTTTCCCCCTTTGAACACTGTGTAAAATCAGCACTTCTGGGAAAAGAATGAACTTTCTGTTATTTATTCTCGGTATATTCTTCCATGACTTGCACTGATAACGTTATTACATCGGTCAGATGATAAGCTTCGTTCAGGTTGCAGTTGTCTCGATAAATAAAGATTAACACTGCGATAAACCACCTCAATTACTAGGAACGCTTGAAGTTCCTAAACCTGCACTCCCTAGAACGCAGGCGAGAGAGATACATTATTATATACACTTTGAAAATCCTAGAGGGATTAGTACCAAACTTGCACACGAGAGTCACTCCCTACGAAAGCAAAAGACTCGGCAAACGACGCAAATCAGGGGTGCCACTAGCACGTAGAGAGACAACACAATAAGTGTCAGGGGCCCAAGACTGTTCAACTGCCTCCCAGCATACATAAGGGGGATTACCAATAGACCCCTGGCTGTCTTCAAGCAGGCACTGGACAGGCACCTAAAGTCAGTACCTGACCAGCCGGGCTGTGGTTCGTACGTCGGACTGCGTGCGGCCAGCAGTAACACCCTGGTTGATCAGGCTGATCCACCATGAGGCCTGGTCACAGACCGGGCCGCGGGGGCGTTGACCCCCGGAACTCTCTCCAGGTAAACTCCAGACCCATGAAAGGGAGCTTGACTGAGAAATAAACAACACGTATTTGGTTGGGTACCTTCAGCAAGGACAACAGGAGGAATAAAGAGTACATCTTTTGCTGAGTACCTCAACAGGGATAACAAGAGTCAAAGAGTACATGTATTATTGAGTATATTCAGGAGGCACAAGAGGCCACAATTGTAAATTAAGAGAAAAAAATGGACCGAGGGGATACCGGGAAATTTGTTTTTGTAAACAGTGGTGAAGGAACGGAATAAATTGGAAATTTACAAAAAATATATAAAAATGAAACCACAGTACAGGTGGGGCTCGAACTCACGGCAAGTGAGTCGTAAAACTCCAGGCCAGTACGTAAGCCAGTGGACCAGCTGGCTACAATAACATTCTTACTGCAACCAGATGACCCAGTACCTTACGCACTGGTCTGGAGTTTTACGACTCACTTGCCGAGCTCGAGTTCGAGCCCCACCCGTACCGGGGTTTGCTTACAATTGCGTTATTACGATTTCGTGAGTCATAAGAATGAATAATCGCTACAGACGGTATACGAGGAGCACACCTCTGCTGCTGCTGTAGCTACACTGTTACAAAGGTGCTCTTACGTGCCCACACACTCAACTCTTAAAAAATGGTTGTAATAATAACAATAATTTTTTAAGGGGTGAACCGGTAAGCCAGCGGAAGGCCTCGGTCAGATAACCAAAAGCGTCAGGAAACACTTGTGCTGCTTCCTGACAAATCTTACCTAACTGAAACGTTAAAACAGACTGAATTACCATAAAAATTCATAGGAAAGCGCTAAATCTGTATGAGCCATACAGTGTCAGGAAAATGAGAAGGTAATCAGGCTGCTTTTTTTTTTTTTTATAAAGCACTGGAATCGTCTGGTTACTCAGGACGTTACATGTAAACAAATTATGCTTGAACATTAATAACTGGCTACTGTCGTCACTAGCTCACCATTACAAAAATAATTGTCACAACAAAAGCAAAATTATTAAAAAAAAAAAATCACATTCCACAGTCCATAAGTCTTCCTGTGTCAGTAAATTTAGAAGAAAAGGGGGGAAAATATGTCCCCATCATTTATGGAAAAAGAGATGTTGGGTTCTTAGGCAAGAACCCTGTGGGAGGGTCACTGGCACCCGGTGGTGGGGGAAGGTTCTCCCGCAAGCATCCTATGAGGGTAGTGTGGCACACGTCCCAGAGCAGGTCTCCTCCACTAGGCACAAGCAGGTCAAACCTCACCACCAGGTTAAGGTGACCCGGCCTCGGAAGGGAAGAGGAAAGTTAAAATTGAACTCATTATATAAATGCTTAACTTCACACGCCGTAATGGATTAATTCCGTGCCACCGAGGACAGCTTCTTCGAATTTGATGTGTTCGTGTAAAGTCCTGCTGCTGGGGAGTAAATTATTAGCTGGTGTTATGTAAATTATAAGGTGGGTGTAAATTACTTCCTGGTGGGGTGTAAATTACTTCCTGGTGGGGTGTAAATTACTTCCTGGTGGGGGTGTAAATTACTTCCTGGTGGGGTGTAAATTACTTCCTGGTGGGGTGTAAATTACTTCCTGGTGGGGTGTAAATTACTTCCTGGTGGGGTGTAAATTACTTCCTGGTGGGGTGTAAATTACTTCCTGGTGGGGTGTAAATTACTTCCTGGTGGGGTGTAAATTACTTCCTGGTGGGGGTGTAAATTACTTCCTGGTGGGGGTGTAAATTACTTCCTGGTGTGGTGTAAATTACTTCCTGGTGGGGGTGTAAATTACTTCCTGGTGGGGTGTAAATTAATTCCTGGTGGGGTGTAAATTACTTCCTGGTGGGGGTGTAAATTACTTCCTGGTGGGGGTGTAAATTACTTCCTGGTGGGGGTGTAAATTACTTCCTGGTGGGGGTGTAAATTACTTCCGGGTGGGGTGTAAATTACTTCCGGGTGGGGGTGTAAATTACTTCCTGAGAGTGTAAATAACGTGTGTGTGTAAATAATCTGTTATGAGTGTAAGTAACCTACTGGTGGGGTGTGAATAACTTACTGGCGAGGTGTATAATATAGCTTATGTGATACGCTAAAAGTTAGAAAAGTTCAATGAGGTTAAAACCTCAGTTGCACTCGTTGATACAGTTCGTACTTCACGCAACTCTAAGCACTTGTGGGTTGCTCAGCTCACGGGTTGGTGGAGGCTCGGGTCCTCCTCCAGGTAATCACTGGCTGGTCTTTGGTAAATCAGGCGATTCTCCTGATCGTCACAATAACACAGGGATGCCAGAGATACAGTATGAGTAACACATGGTGTTCCACCGTACTTTTACCTCCGCACTACACATGGTGTTCCACCGTACTTTTACCTCCGCACTACACATGGTGTTCCACCGTACTTTTACCTCCGCACTACACATGGTGTTCCACCGTACTTTTACCTCCGCACTACACATGGTGTTCCACCGTACTTTTACCTCCGCACTACACATGGTGTTCCACCGTACTTTTACCTCCGCACTACACATGGTGTTCCACCGTACTTTTACCTCCGCACTACACATGGTGTTCCACCGTACCTTTACCTCCGCACTACACATGGTGTTCCACCGTACTTTTACCTCCGCACTACACATGGTGTTCCACCGTACCTTTACCTCCGCACTACACATGGTGTTCCACCGTACCTTTACCTCCGCACTACACATGGTGTTCCACCGTACCTTTACCTCCGCACTACACATGGTGTTCCACCGTACCTTTACCTCCGCACTACACATGGTGTTCCACCGTACTTTACCTCCGCACTACACATGGTGTTCCACCGTACCTTTACCTCCGCACTACACATGGTGTTCCACCGTACTTTTACCTCCGCACTACACATGGTGTTCCACCGTACCTTTACCTCCGCCTACACACTGGTGTTCCACCGTACTTTTACCTCCGCACTACACATGGTGTTCCACCGTACTTTTACCTCCGCACTACACATGGTGTTCCACCGTACTTTTACCTCCGCACTACACATGGTTTCCAACCGTACTTTTACCTCCGCACTACACATGGTGTTCCACCGTACTTTTACCTCCGCACTACACATGGTTTCCAACCGTACTTTTACCGTGTCCTCTTTCCTCTTGTCCCCCCCCCCTTCCCCGCAGGAGAAAAACTTATGACGACGTTTCGGCCAGATTCCCACCATTAATTGGTCACATACTTTCTTCTATGTGTGGGTTATTTGTGTATTGTTTCAGTCATGGTATTGTGTTTTCCCCTCCTTTTATATACATAATTGATGTCAAATTCGCCATATCAATTATGCTGATTAAAATATAAAAAAATAGTTGTTTTTTTTTAATAACACAGATCACATTTTCTTGAAAATAATCTAGTTTTGTAAAGTAAAAACTTTATTCCATCATGTATATAACCTGGAACACAACCTTCGTAACTTCCATAATTACAGGTCAGTCTCCATACCTTTGATAATTACAGGTCAGTCTCCATACCTTTAATATAGAACAAGACACCATAGCTTTAATAATTATAGGACAGATATTATAATTTCAATAATTATAGGACAGTCACCATAGCTTCCCTAACTACAGGTCACTACAGCTTCAATAACAGGTCACCATAGCTTCACTAACTACAGGTCACTACAGCTTCAATAACAGGTCACCACAGCTTCAATAATTACAGGTCACCACAGCTTCAATAATTACAGGTCACCATAGCTTCAATAATTACAGGTCACCATAGCTTCAATAATTACAGGTCACCATAGCTTCAATAATTACAGGTCACCATAGCTTCAATAATTACAGGTCACCATAGCTTCAATAATTACAGGTCACCATAGCTTCAATAACAACAGGTCACCATAGCTTCAATGACTACAGGTCACCATAGCTTCAATGACTACAGGTCACCATAGCTTCAATGACTACAGGTCACCACAGCTTCAATAACTACAGGTCACCATAGCTTCAATAATTACAGGACAGACACCATAACCTTCATGCAAGAGGACAGCCACCATAGGTTACATAACCTGCAGACAACAACCATCACAGCTCTCATAACACGACACCTCAAATATCACGATTTAATTTTTCTCGGAAAACTCTTCCGAAACTGCAGACACACACACACACACACACACACACACACACACACAACACACACACTTGGGCGGAGGTGGCAAGAAAAGCACACATGAGCAGAGCGAAGCTACTGGTCATGTGCGATTTCAACCACAGGGAGATCGACTGGGAGAACCAAGAACCACGTGGAGGTCCAGAAACTTGGAGAGCCAAGATGATGGACGTGGTCATGGAAAACCTGATGTACCAACATGTCAGAGGCACGACCAGAGAGAGAGGAGAGGACGAACCAGCAAGGCTGGACCTTGTATTCACCCTGAGCAGCTCAGATATCGAGGACATAACACACGAGAGCCCCCTGGGAGCCAGCGACCATATGGTGCTGAGCTTTGAGTACATTGTAGAGCTACAGGTGGAGAGGGAAAACGGTGCTGAAAGAGACAAACCAGACTTTAAAAGAGGGGACTACACGGGCATGAGGAATTTCCTGCAGGAGGTTCTGTGGGAAAGGGAAATGGAAGGACAGTCAGTAAATGAAATGATGGAATACGTAGCGGCAAAGTGCAAGGAGGCAGAGGAACGGTTTATACCCAAAGGGAAAAGATTAAATGGGAAGACCAGAAAGAGCCCCTGGTTTACCCAAAGGTGCAGGGAGGCGAAGGCTCAGAGTGTCAGAGAATGGAAAAGGTACAGAAGGCATAGAACCCAAGTAAACAAAGAGATTAGTCGAAGAGCTAGAAACTAGTATGCACAGGTACGGAGGGAGGCCCAGAAACAGTACGAAAATGACATAGCATCGAAAGTCAAGTCTGACCCGAACCTGATGTACAGTCACAACAGAAGGAAGACAACAGTCAAGGACCAGGTGATAAGGCTGAGGAGAGAGGATGGGGAACTCACAAGTAATGATCAAGAGGTATGTGAGGAGCTCAACTCGAGGTTTAAGGAAGTATTCACAGTGGAGGCAGGAAGGCAGCTGGATAGACAGGACGGGGTGCATCACCAACAAGGGATGTATCAAGTGCTGGAGGGCATACACACAACTGAGGGGGAGGTGAAGCAGTTACTCAGTGACCTTGATACCTCAAAGGCGATGGGTCCGGACAATATCTCCCCGTGGGTCCTTCGGGAAGGAGCTGAGGTTCTGAGTGTGCCACTTACCATAATATTCAACACATCACTTGAAACTGGGCAGCTACCTGAGATATGGAAAAAGGCCAACGTAGTCCCCATCTTTAAAAAAGGAGACAGAAAAGAGGCACTAAACTATAGACCAGTGTCACTTACGTGTATAGTATGCAAAGTCTTAGAGAAAATCATCAGGAAAAGAATGGTGGAGCATCTGGAGCAGAACAGGATAATCAACGACAGACAGCACGGATTCAGGGAAGGCAAATCTTGTGTAACAAACCTCCTAGAGTTCTATGATAAAGTAACAGAGGTAAGGCAAGAGAGAGAAGGGTGGGTTGACTGCATTTTCCTGGACTGCAGGAAGGCCTTCGACACAGTTCCTCATATGAGATTAGTAAAGAAGTTGGAAGACCAAGCGTGTATAACAGGAAGGGCACTGGAATGGATCAGGGAATACCTCACAGGGAGGCAACAACGGGTCATGGTGCGTGATGAGGTATCACATGGGCGCCGGTGACGAGCGGTGTACCGCAGGGGTCAGTCCTAGGACCAGTGCTATTCTTGGTATATGTGAATGACATGACGGACGGGATACTCAGAAGTGTCTCTGTTCGCAGATGATGTGAAATTGATGAGGAAAATCACATCGGAGGAAGACCAAGCAGGACTTCAAAGACACCTGGACAAGCTTGACATCTGGTCTAGCAACTGGCTTCTCGAATTTAACCCCACCAAATGCAAAGTCATGAGGATCGGAGAAGGGCAAAGAAGACTGCTGACAGAGTACAGGCTAGGTGGACAAAGACTACAAACCTCATCAAAGGAGAAAGATCTTGGGGTGAGTATAACGCCAAGCACGTCTCCGGAGAGACACAACCAGATAACCGCGGCAGCATATGGGCGACTGGCAAACCTAAGATTAGCGTTCCGTTACCTTAACAAGGAATCGTTCAAGACACTGTACACCCCTGCAACCACAATTAGGTGAGTACACGAATATATAAGGTGGAAAGAGACAGGATGTTCCAGAGAGGGGACACAGAAACAAGGGGTCATAATTGGAAGTTGAAGACTCAGATGAGTCAAAGGGATGTTAGGAAGTATTTATTTCTTCAGTCACAGAGTTGTCAGGAAGTGGAATAGTCTGGCGAGTGAGGTAGTGGAGGCAGGAACCATACATAGCTTTAAGACGAGGTATGATAAAGCTCATGGAGCAGGGAGAGAGAGGACCTAGCAACGATCAGTGAAGAGGCGGGGCCAGGAGCTGAGTCTCGACCCCTGCAACCACAAATAGGTGAGTACACGACCAGCTAAGAGACGGGGCTAGGAGATGTGAATCGACCCCTGCAACCACAAATAGGTAAGTACAAACAGACGAGTGCGTCATTCTTTTCTCACTTACGATGGAACTAGCGATCGTTGGTGCCTAATTTTTTTGTCTTCCTGTAGATACCGGGACTCCGCCTGTAGATACCGGGGCTCCGCCTGTAGATACCGGGGCTCCCCCTCTCTAGATACTGGGGCTCCCCCTCTCTAGATACCGGGGCTCCCCCTCTCTAGATACCGGGGCTCCCTCTCTCCTCTCTAGATACCGGGGCTCCCTCTCTCCTCTCTAGATACCGGGGCTCCCTCTCTCCTCTCTAGATACCGGGGCTCCCCCTCTCTAGATACCGGGGCTCCCCCTCTCTAGATACCGGGGCTCCCCCTCTCTAGATACCGGGGCTCCCCCTCTCTAGATACCGGGCTCCCTCTCTAGATACCGGGGCTCCCCCTCTCTAGATACCGGGGCTCCCCCTCTCTAGATACCGGGGCTCCCCCTCTCTAGATACCGGGGCTCCCCCTCTCTAGATACCGGGGCTCCCCCTCTCTAGATACCGGGGCTCCCCCTCTCTAGATACCGGGGCTCCCCCTCTCTAGATACCGGGGCTCCCCCTCTCTAGATACCGGGGCTCCCTCTCTAGATCCGGGCTCCCCCTCTCTAGTTACCGGGGCTCCTCCTGATCGGGCTCCCCCTCTCTAGATACCGGGGCTCCCCCTCTCTAGATACCGGGGCTCCCCCTCTCTAGATACCGGGGCTCCCCCTGTCAGCATAATTCAACATACGTTAGCCGTGATGCCACGGATTTCAAATACTGTCAGATCGGCAGAGTTCAAACCCTGCCAGACACCTCAGGCAGACAGGACAACACTGCAGGCTGGGCTTCCTACCATCTGTTCTCAATATATCAGTTTACCGTCTCAGTGATTATCATTTACCACCTGTACTCCACTTAAGGACCCTTCACGACACCCCTGTAGAAACCGGGACTCTCCTTGTAGATACCGGGGCTCCCCCTGTAGATACCGGGGCTCCCCCTGTAGATACCGGGGCTCCCCCTGTAGATACCGGGGCTCCCCCTGTAGATACCGGGGCTCCCCCTGTAGATACCGGGGCTCCCCCTGTAGATACCGGGGCTCCCCCTGTAGATACCGGGGCTCCCCCTGTAGATACCGGGGCTCCCCCTGTAGATACCGGGGCTCCCCCTGTAGATACCGGGGCTCCCCCTGTAGATACCGGGGCTCCCCCTGTAGATACCGGGGCTCCCCCTGTAGATACCGGGGCTCCCCATGTAGATACCGGGGCTCCCCATGTAGATACCTGTCACGGTAACGGTGGAGCAGCTACCGTGATCGGAGAATGTCTAATATTCCAGTTAGTTATTTATCTAAGGTATACAAGTATCGACTTATGGGTCTGTTAGTGCTCATTGTTGCTTCCTGCTGCAAGACCCGGGTGTTCTCTCTTGTGTTTTTGTTTAAATATGTGCGAGTGTATGTGTGCACTCACCTATTTGTGGTTGCAAGGGTCGATTCATAGCTCCTGGCCCGGCCTCTTCACTAGGTCTGTGTGTGTAGTAGTAGTATAATAAAGCAGAAGACTCTCCCCACCCTCGCCTATTTATAGTTCCAGGGGGTCGAGTCTCCGCTCCTGACTGCCTCTCCACTACTGTGCGAGCCCTGCCATAGCTATTCTTAAAGCAATGTACGGATACTGATTGTACCAACTCGTTTAGATCGTACCACTTACTGACCACTATGGTTAAAAGAACATTTCCTAACATCCTGTAACTCTTCTGCATTTTTAACTTTCAGTTGTGCTCTCGTGTACTTAAGACCCGCTCTCTATCAAACTCGCCCTGTCTAGTCTGTCAATTCCTCTCAGTATTTTGTGTCGTATTCATGTCACTCTTGGTCCTACTGTTTTCTGATGTTGTCAGGTTTACCTCCTTTAATCTCTCAAAGCTCGTACCTCTCAGCTCTGGGACTAGTCTCGTTGCAAAACTTTGCACTTCACATGCTTTATCAGATGCGTGTTTCATATTGGGGCTGCATCCTCGTGTATAGGATCCTGAACGACTGTTTATGATCCTGAAAGCTACCCATAAATTTGCCAGTCTCGCATTTGATGCAACGGTTATTCGGTTGATGTGTGCGTCAGGTGAAATGTTCGGGACTATGCTGACCCCGAGGTCCTTCTCTTTCAGGAAGATATGCAGTCTTTGTTTTCCTAAGCCTGTACTCTGTTTTTAGTCTTCGTTATCTTTCCCCAATTTTCATAACTTTGCATATGTTAGGATTAAGTTCTAATATCCATTTGTCAGATCAATCATGCAGGCTACAAATGGATTTTGTCCAGATTCATTTACAGTCTTTTCATTAGTTTTACCTCATCTGCAAACAGGGACATCTTTGACTATATCTTCTGTCATGTCGTCTACATACATAAGAAACTACTGGTACAAGTACTGGCTCTTATGGAACCCCACTCATCACACTCGCCCATCCCGATTCTTCCTCCCAGGCAATAACTCGTTTCCTTCCTGCTAAGCATTTTTTAGTTTACTGTAGTGCTTTCCCTGTTATTCCTACGTGCTCCTCTAGCTTCCGTCCTGCTCTTGTGAGGTAGTCTATAAACGCCTTTCTTACAGTCCAAAAATATGCAGTACATCAGTCCTTCCATCTCGCTCTCTCTCCTTACTATTGTTACTTTAGCATAAAATTGGAAGCTTTGTGAGACAGGATTTACCATCTCAAAAGCCATGTTTGTTGTTGCTTGTGAATTATCTGTTTTGCAGGCACTTCACAGCTCTTCTGATAATCCTCTCCATTACCTTACATTCTGTGACACGGGTTTGTAGTCTAATGCTACCAGTCTGCCACCCACACAGCAGTGTGTACCAGTGGTTGTATTTCTAGTTACGACTAGTTCCACTTATGGTTACTATGTTGCATGTGGACGCGAATAACAAGATCCAGAGCAACTTTGAAGCCAACACCGGAACACTGGTGCCACTGCACTGACCTCATACAACTACTACTGCTACTATTATTACACCCTGGATGACTCGTTAACTAGGCGTCCGGATTAAACGGAGACGGAGAGAGAGAGAGAGAGAGAGAGAGAGAGAGAGAGAGAGAGAGAGAGAACGTGTATGAGCAATGACTCAAACACAAAACCACTGACACTGATGTGACTGCAGTAGTGCTGAATGTTGGTCTCAGGAGAGTTCATACCAGAGCCTATAGGTCAGAGGTCAAGGCTGCGGGTCACATTCGTGCGGAGGGCGCGTGTGCTCTATAATGTACACATTTTCACAGCTGTAGTCCTTCCGTGTTGCTCATCGATTCTGCCAGAGTTATAAATCACTCCACCTTCTGCACCTGAATCTCGCTACAAAAGAGGACCATTTATACTCTGAGTCCCTGTGCCTCACCTGACCAGTTCTCAACTGCTGCTTCGCAACAGAGAGAACTCCGTTTAGGGTCGATGTAGCCAGGTTCCTTACTAGGGCATCAATATTGATGTCTTCCAGTCCACCAAGCTTCTTTAGAGTAGTGGCCTCACAAATATGTTGTTGTGTCACACTTGGAAGTGTTAAGGTTCATTGTTATCCTTCACAATACTATCATGCACATGTGTGACTGCTTCATTTGATTTTGCGTGACCTAAAATTTACTAGAACTTACCGGTTACTCAATGCTTCGAATATCTATCACTATCAATTTCCCATAACACATTTGCTGCTATCTTTAACAATTTACTACTATCATTATCAACTTTTTTGCTATCGTCATCGGTTTACTGCGATCGCGATTAATTTACTGTCATGTTACATGACACATCACCTCCAGTCAAACCGTTTCTGATCTCGCTTACCGCAGTCTACATTATTAATAATTCATCCCGTAAGTCTTATTAATTACTTAATGAGACTTACGGGACGAATTATAGTGTCTAATACTACAATGTTTAATATTACTAAGCTCTTCTAGAAGAGCTTAGTAATATAATATTACTAAGCTCTTCTAGAAGAGCTTAGTAGTATTAGGGTTGAATGCGATGAAAGAGGAATTAAATGATGTCTATTTCCTCGGAAGAAGAATCCATCACCCACGCTGACCAAGGGATCCTCCCGTTAACCTGCCCTCAAGTGCTGTGTGCTTGAGAAACAGGACTTTCGTATCTGAAAAAAACTAGACTTTGTTTCGATCGCTGTGCGATCCGAGAAAGATATACCCAGATTAAATAAGCTCAGCCCCCTGTAACTCAGTGCACTCAGAAGATATTACAGTGTCTGGCATAAATTTTTGCTGTGGTTAAATCTCGGAGTTGAAAGATTTTAAGCTGATCAGAGAAGCATTCACAGGTTATGGTTCAGAAACTAATGCCATAATTTCTTCACTATGACTAAGTGGCACCAACACAACTCAAAATCACTTCCAAGTTTATACTAAGATGCACCATCTATGAAAGTTTCAAGCCAATCAGAAGAGACATTCCCAAGTTATTGGCGCTGAAGTTTAAGCTTGTCGGATGAGGCAGTCGCAAATTTTTGCATGAAAACCAATATTTTGTTTTAATTTCTTCAATAATATTTGTTTAAATTGGCACATGTACAGTAGAGGACAAAATCATTACAAGTCTTTCTCCAAGATACATTAGTGTTATTAATGTTTGAAGCCGCCAATTACAAGATGCATTCTCCAAATCTGCACGGAAACCAATGTTGAAAAAAATGGCCACTTAAAATGTGAGCAACCCAAACAATCAATGCGGAGTTTCCTTCGAGGAAAAAAAAAAGTATCGAAAGTTTGAAGCCCACCTGAATAAGCATTCTCCAGTTACTGCAGAGAATCAATTATTCAAAGTTTAGTAACTATATTGGTAAATTAACAGATCTGCATCTACACAGCCTAAACCCAAAAGGGTCATCCTCTTGATAAGATGCATCAACCATTAAAAGTTGTAGACTTTCACAGGACGAACACTAAGTCACTATACGAATATACAAAAAAGATGTCATACCATTTTAAAAATAAAATTGAAAAATTGGCAGCTTCACTCAGCCATTACAATTTCAACCATTCTTTAAGTAGGATAGAAGAGGTAAGATAAAGCTCTTGGAGCTTGATCAGCGAATAGGCAAGGGTCAGGAGCTGTAACTCAACCCCTGCAACCACAAATAGGCGAGTATAAATAGGTGAATACCAGTGTTGAAAGTTTGAAGCCGATCAGAAGAGGCTTTATCGTGGCAAGGAAACCAAAATCAGGAATAAAGTTCATGAAGCTGACCAGCCGGGATGTGGTTCGTACGTCAGTTTGCGTGCAGCCAGCAGTAACAGCCTGGCTGATCAGACCCTGATCCACTACGAGGCCTGGTCTCAGACCGAGCAGCGGGGGCGTTGACCCCCGAAACCCTCCCTAGGTATACTTCAGAAGGAACGTACACATATCAACAGTTCCATGAACTTTAGTTATACTTTACCAACTTGAAGCCCATCACATGAGTTCTCAAGTTATAAATGAAAACCTTGGAATAAAATAATCAGGCAAATACTTAGAGGCTTCCCTAAGGAAACTCTTAATAAAATCTTTGGTCTATTTAGAATATTACCCCCAGGATTCCAGAGTTTCCAAAATTTAAGTTTTCCTTCTCACTGATCAACAACCATCACAACAAAACAGCCACAAGAAACAACCATCACAACAAAACAGCCACAAGAAACAACCACAACAACAGCAACAAAACTACCACAACCATCACCGATCTATCTTTATCCATCCTCTCTTATTTCTTCCCTTGTCCTCTTGTCCTGTCTCTTCGTCTCTTTACTCTGCTGTTCTTGTCTCACTTTCCTCCAAGTATTTTCTCCGCCTTTGCCGACTATTTGTTTCTTCCGCTGAAATACTACAATGATCTCATTTATCCAGGAGCAGCCATAACTCGGGTCAATATGTGGACTCTTGGTCTTAGCAGAGTCGCTCAACTTACAAGGTATTATTATCCCTGGCCGGTCTTAGACCAGTGACGGTAACTCAGCCTTACCCAGCTGTGTTGCCCACCTCACAACAATAATGAGAGTACTGCAAACGAATTCTTGACATACCTTAAGGGATTGGTGAGGATTACGCTTGTGTGTGTGTGTGCTCACCTAATTGTGGTTGCAGGGGTCGATTCACAGCTCCTGGCCCCTGTGTGTGTGTATGTATGTAGTTTTAAAATTCCGAAAAGTCTCGTTTAACAGCAACTGTTACTAACATATTATTATTACTATTATAGTTAAAGAAAAGCACCAAACACACACGAGTCACACAGCACCTGGGAAACGAGAAGCAATCAAGTTCGATCCAAGGAAGCTGAGGACAGGTCCAGTTCCTTGTCTCAAGAGATCCTCACCAGCACCAAGAAACCTCTTTCAGGGATACGGTGAAAGTGTCCGATTCAAAACCGAAGGACACGAATTCAATCCTGAGGCGGGCGAAGGAAGACAGGCATGTCTTCTATGTTCCCCTAGTACTCTTAGTAGTAAACAAGTACTTGGGTATTAACAGAACAAAATAGTGGACACTGCCGACATTTAAACGTATCCATCTGAATACTGTCCTGTCATTACAGAATTTTTTTTCTAGTTCTATGTTTGAGACTCATGGCTCAGGTGGTAGCGTCTTCAACTCATGAAGAATTAGACATATGTGGAACATCTGAGTATCTTTATTGTAGACGTTTCGCCATCCAGTGCCTTTTTTCAATACAAATTTAAGGACATAATGGGAAGACAGTAGAACTATATACAAAAGACGAGGTAATCAGTCCCTCAGTCTTGGAGCTGGTGAAGAGCGCCGTAGAATCTTATAACTGACGCACACGGATTCGACCCCGGCACTGGCGGAAACATTAGGTATGCTTGTTAACACCTGTTGGCACTATTCTCCTGACACCGGGGTCCTTAACCGGGGGTATTCATACTCCTTGGTGGGTGTGCAAACCAAATAAGGGGGGTATGGGATTATTATAATCAAATTAAGCGCTAAACCGACAAGAGTCATGCAGCGCTGCGGGGGCAGAAAATAGTGCCGGGGCTATAAACAGCTAGGTGGAGAGGAGATCAGAGTTGAGGGGACGCTAGGGGCTGTGTCAAAGTTCCTATAGTAAATTAGATTGGTTACGTTTTATAAGATTGGTTACGTTCTAGCTAGCGCACTCATCTCACACACTGAGGTCCGTGGTTCGATCCCCGGTAAGGGTGGAAACATCGGGGTCGTGTTTCCTCAAGACACCTGCTGTCCCTGTTCACCTAGCAGTAGATAGGTACCTGGGTGTTAGCAGATTAGTGTGGGTCGCATCCTTATATTTAAATTGGATATAAATGCTCTGGAAAACGTACAAAGGAGGATGACTAAGTTGATCCCATGTATCAGAAATCTTGCCTATGAGGATAGACTGAGGGCCCTGAATCTGCACTCTCTAGAAAGGCGTAGAATTAGGGGGGATATGATTGAGGTGTATAAATGGAAAACAGGAATAAATAAAGGGGATGTAAATAGCGTGCTAAAAGTATCGAGTATTGACAGGACTCGCAGCAATGGCTTTAAGTTGGATAAATTCAGATTCAGGAAGGATATAGGAAAGCATTGGTTTGGTAATAGAGTTGTCGAAGAGTGGAACAAACTCCCGAGTACAGTTATAGAGGCTAAAACGTTGTGTAGTTTTAAAAATAGGCTAGATAAATATATGAGTGGGTGCGGGTGGGTGTGAGTTGGTCCTGACTAGCTTGTGCTACTAGGTCAGATGCCGTGCTCCTTCCTTAAGTGAATGTAACCTGACCTGGCTGGGTCGGGGCATTGTCTTAAGCCGGTGGGAGACTTGGACCTGCCTCGCATGGGCCAGTAGGCCTGCTGCAGTGTTCCTTCTTTCTTATGTTCTTAAAGCAGTTGATGACAAAAAGTCAAAAAGTGATGGTAAGTCAAAGGCAGGAGCGTCTGCAAGAAGGGAAGGTAAGAGTGGTAGGGCGGCGGCGTCGGTGGAGGTAAATCCTGCGATCTCACTGGTACACCGGACAATCCACAAGAAAGTGAAAAACCGAAATAGGGACCCTACAAGCCTCACAGAGAGGGATAGGGTGTCGTTCTATAGGGAAACGGGAACCAAATAACAGGGGTATAGGACTATCTCTGAACAATTTGCCGCTCTTCTATAAACATGATAAATACTTATGATCTTTTTCAACTGTTCTGTTCTCAGCTATGCATGTGTAAAGTAAAACCAAGCTATTGTGACATCTTTTGAAGCCATACAGGTACCCGATAGAACTGGTGGTGATGACTTCCACAGTCTGGTGAAGGAAAATCCACTGCGGGTCTGTAATCGTAAAAAGGTTAAAGTGCCCCTGCGTCCTAACAGTACGTAGGTACCTGGGTGATAGACAGCTGTTGTGGGTCGCATCCTGGGGGAAGAGGATCATAGGACCTTAATGGAAATAACCCAGGGAGTGTGGTTTATCTGGATTATTAACCCTCAAGCTTAGTAATCCGAATAAAAATATCTTTTTAGTTCATGTCAATTTATATCGACAGAATTAAAAACCACTTTAGATCCTTCACATACAAAATTTCACATGTTTTACTCTGCACGATAAATGCATCAAATTACGCACATGTCTTACGAGACGGGTGTGCCTGAGGGCCTACACGTGAATATAAATGGTGATGGAGCCAGTGTGCCACTAAGACATGCGTGCCAACACTGATTATTGTCTGTCACTGAAACCAGCACTAGTATATGCTGTCGCGACGGACACCGGTATTTTGCGGTCAATGAAACCTGCACTAGTATTTTGCGGTCAATGAAACCTGCACTAGTATTTTGCGGTCAATGAAACCTGCACTAGTATTTTGCGGTCAATGAAATCTGCACTAGTATTTTGCGGTCAATGAAATCTGCACTAGTATTTTGCGGTCAATGAAACCTGCACTAGTATTTTGCGGTCAATGAAACCTGCACTAGTATTTTGCGGTCACTGAATCCTGCACTAGTATTTTGCGGTCACTGAAACCTGCACTAGTATTTTGCGGTCACTGAAACCTGCACTAGTATTTTGCGGTCACTGAAACCTGCACTAGTATTTTGCGGTCACTGAAACCTGCACCGGTATTTGCGGTCAGCACTGGGGCGGGGGTCACAGTCACTGAGGTCAACACCGGTTATGTGAGCCGACGCCGGCATTAGCGGATATAGTCTCTCTCTCTCTCTGTGTTGACAGTCCCCTGTGTATGTGACGGTCGTAGCGGACTGACTGATACTGTCAGCCGCTGTTCGTGTCTCACCAGCGAAATTACTGACACTTCGGACTCAGGTCAGGGACCACCTGACTTCCACTGCTATGAACTGGGAGTGGTGGTTGTCAGTCTGGTGACAGCTGCGGATAGTCTCAGCCTGGTACATTTCTGCGCCCGGGACAGCTGCGGATAGTCTGCGCCCTGAAGCTGCGGTATCTGCCCTGGTCAGCATTCCAGCCCTGGTGCGCGGGATAGTCTCAAGCGCCCTGGCGACAGCTGCGGATAGTCTCAAGCGCCCTGGCGACAGCTGCGGATAGTCTCAAGCGCCCTGGCGACAGCTGCGGATAGTCTCAAGCGCCCTGGCGACAGCTGCGGATAGTCCGCGTCCTGACACTGGATAGTCGCCCCTGGCGACAGCTGCGATAGTTCAAGCCCTGGCGACAGCCGGATAGTCTCCCGGAAGCTGCGTGTCTCGGCCCTGGGACAGCTGCGGATAGTCTCAAGCCCCCTGGTGACAGCTGCGGATAGTCTCAAGCGCCCTGGCGACAGCTGCGGATAGTCTCAAGCGCCCTGGCGACAGCTGCGGATAGTCTCAAGCGCCCTGGCGACAGCTGCGGATAGTCTCAAGCGCCCTGGCGACAGCTGCGATAGTCTCAAGCGCCCTGGCGACAGCTGCGGATAGTCTCAAGCGCCCTGGCGACAGCTGCGGATAGTCTCAAGCGCCCTGGCGACAGCTGCGGATAGTCTCAAGCGCCCTGGTGACAGCTGCGGATAGTCTCAAGCGCCCTGGCGACAGCTGCGGATAGTCTCAAGCGCCCTGGCGACAGCTGCGGATAGTCTCAAGCGCCCTGGCGACAGCTGCGGATAGTCTCAAGCGCCCTGGCGACAGCTGCGGATAGTCTCAAGCGCCCTGGCGACAGCTGCGGATAGTCTCAAGCGCCCTGGGACAGCTGCGGATAGTCTCAAGCGCCCTGGCGACAGCTGCGGATAGTCTCAAGCGCCCTGGTGACAGCTGCGGATAGTCTCAAGCGCCCTGGTGACAGCTGCGGATAGCCACGTCAATCTTAAGCAATTCTAAAGCTGCTATTCCCAATTATCATTATTATAAGGAAACGCTGAATCCATAATTCTTATGAAGTTCCGAGAAAGGGAGGTGATCGTGTTTGATCCAAGAATGGATGGCAAAGATCCAATTCTTTCGATCAAGAGCCCTTCGTCAGCATCACGGCACCCTTCCCCTCCCTCCTTGAAGGGAGTTTCTTTTTGGTAAGAATATAAACTGTAAAAGAACAGGGCTTCCGTTTCCTTCTCACTGAACGGAGAAAGGAAGGTTCGAACTCACGGCAAGCCAGTCCACTGCTCCATGCTGGTCTAATCAGCTTCGTCTAACAAGGTTTGTTGCTATATACACATACACTAGGAAGGTTAGCATGGGCCCACACTGTGATCACATGTGTACGTTTTTACACACGAATCTCGCACCAGTATGGCTGTGGCGTACTCTAGCTCAAGTCCCTTCACAGTTGTTGTGACTCTTGAGAACATCCCTTGCCAAGCTTCATGCCTACCAGAAATTATTATAATCATAACTAAGCGCTAAACCCATAAGGGTCATACAGCGCTGCTTGCCCACCAGAGTTTCAAACACTTGTACATGACAGTGAAGGAAAACATCTCAGTTGTTCTAATGAGAAGATGGTCACTGATGCAGTAAATAATGACTGGTATAAACAATAAGTTCATTATTGACACATGACAGACACTAAGTAATGATCAGTATGACAAAATTATTAACAGATGACGATCAGCAAGAAATGATCAGTATTAACAGTTTTTTTTGTTTACCATTTGTTAATCAGCGTGTGTCTTGAAACACACTGAAGCACCTCAACGGAAGCCTCTAGGGAAGAGGCTTCCTTTGCGGATGACACAAGAATCTGCATGACAGTGTCATTCATCGAGGACACTACAAATCTCCAAGCTGACATCAACCAAATCTTTAAATGGGCCGCAGAAAATAATATTAAGTTAAATGAAGACAAATTTCAATTACTCCGCTATGGAAAACTCTAGGAAATTATAACTGTATCGGAGTTTATAACAAATTCCAACCACACAATAGAGCGAAAAACTAATATGAAAGACCTGGAAGTGATAATGTCAGAGGATCTCATTTTCGAAGATCACAACTATGTATCGACCACATCTGCTAGAAAAATGATAGGATGGATAATAAGAACCTTCAGAACTAGAGATGTCAAGCCCATGGTGATTCTCTTCAAATCGCTTGTTCTCTGTAGGCTGGAATATTGCTGTACTCTAACGGCCCCTTTCAAATTAGAAGAAATTGCAGACCTTGAGAATATACAGAGAATTTTCACGGCAAGTATAAGCACGATAAACCACGTAAATTACTGGTAAAGGTTGAAGTCCCTTGATTTGTACTCCCTGAAATTCAGGCGAGAAATATACATGATAATTTACACTTGAAAAATCCTAGAGGGATTAATACCAAACTGCATACGAAAAATCAATCCCTACGTAAGCAAAAGACTCGGCAGAAGATGCAACATCTCCCCAGTGAAAAGCAGGGGCGCCATGAGTACGCTAAGAGACAACACAATAAGTGTCAGGGGCCCAAGCCTGTTCAACTGCCTCTCAACATGCATAAGGGGATTACCAATAGACCCCTGGCTGTCTTCAAGCAGGCACTGGACAGGAACCTAAAGTCAGTACCTGACCAGCCGGGCTGTGGTTCGTACGTCGGTTTACGCGCGGCCAGCAGTAACAGCCTGGTTGATCAGGCCCTGATCTACCACGAGGCCTGGTTACCATCTCTCAGGATAGTTATCCCATACACAGGAAAAAAATGGAATTTTTATTAAGATATCTCCATCATCCCAGAAAGATGGTACGAGAAAATGTATAATGTATATGGGACAGGAAACTGGTTGAAAGATACTTAGAGTACATACATACGTACGTACATACACACATACATACATACACACACACACACACACACACACACACACACACACACACACACACACACACACACAGGCCTGGTCCAGAAATTGGCTCCTGGAGTTCAACCCCACCAAGTGCAAAGTCATGAAGATTGGGGAAGGGCAAAGAAGACCGCAGACGGAGTACAGTGTAGGGGGCTCAAGAGACTACAAACCTCACTCAAGGAAAAAGATCTTGGGGTGAGTATAACACCGGGCACATCTCCTGAGGCGCACATCAACCAAATAACTGCTGCAGCATACGGGCGCCTAGCAAACCTAAGAACAGCATTTCGACATCTTAATAAGGAATCGTTCAGACCCTGTACACTGTGTACGTTAGGCCCATACTGGAGTATGCAGCACCAGTTTGGAACCCACACATAGCTAAGCACAAAGAATCTAGAGAAAGTGTAAAGGTTTGCAACAAGACTAGTCCCGGAGCTAAGGGGTATGTCCTATGAGGAGAGGTTAAGGGAAATCGACCTGACGACACTGGAGGACAGGAGAGATAGGGGACACATGATAACGACATACAAGATACTGAGAGGAATTGACAAGGTGGACAGAGACAGAATGTTCCAGAGATGGGACACAGCAACAAGGGGACACAGTTTGAAGTTGAAGACTCAGATGAATCACAGGGATGTTAGGAAGTATTTCTTCAGTCACAGAGTTATCAGGAAGTGGAATAGCTTGGGAAGTGGTATAATGGAGGCAGGACCCATTCATAGCTTCAAGAAGAGTTATGATAAGGCTCATGGCGAAGGGAGAGTGACCCAGTAGCGGCTAGCGAAGAGGCGGGGCCAGGAGCTATGACTCGACTCCTGCAACCACAACAACTAGGCGAGTGTACACACACACACACACACCAGACAGGATTCACCGCATTGCGTAATAATTTCCCCTGAGGCCTCATTTAATGATAGTAAAGTGACTTGCAGTTCAGTACACCAGGGCTAATAATGTATCTCTAGGGTCAATGCCGTACCCCCGGGGTCAATATTGATAGTTTGCAGGTCTCACGCTCTGCAATGCACATCATTCAATGAAAACGTTGTTCGTGTGTGTTTATCGATAATATATATATATATATATATATATATATACATACACACACGAGAGAGGGGGGAAAGGGGGAGAGAGAGCAATCTTAAAAACACAAGTTGTGAGGAAGTAGTGGTGGGTGGAACAGCCTGGGACAAGTGAACATCAGCTTCCACTTACATTGGCTGCTTTGACAATTCATTATTAAAACTGCGAAGTAACATACATAACCATGAAGAATTATTGCACAGTCAAACGAAAATTAATCTTTTTTTTATACTAGCAATGTGTCAATAAATAAATAATGAAGCACATGACGGTGAGGAACACACGCACACACACACACGCACACACAAGCACACTCACACGCACACTCTCACACGCACACTCTCACACGCACACGCTCACACGCACACTCTCACACGCACACTCTCACACGCACACGCTCACACGCACACACAAGCACACTCTCACACGCACACGCTCACACGCACACTCTCACACGCACACGCTCACACGCACACTCTCACACGCACACGCTCACACGCACACTTCACACGCACACTCACACGCACACACACACGCTCACACACACGCTCACACGCACACGCACACACAAGCACACTCTCACACGCACACTCACACGCACACGCTCACACGCACAAACACACGCACACACACACGCACACACACACGCACACTAGTTATCGTAATGATTTTTTTTGTACTTTTATTCAATGAATTATTTTAATTTGTGAGATTTAATTATGGATAAAGAATTAAGTACAAGTATGTGGGAGTAAGAGGAGGGGATTTTGGGGTGGAGGGGGCAGCAGGTGATGAGTAGTTGTGGTGGACATGGGTAGTGGTGAGTAGTGGTAGTAATGTTTAGTGGTAATGAGTAGTGGTAGTGGTGTTTAGTGGTAGTGGTGGTGAGTAGTGGTGTTTAGTGGTAGTGGTGTTGATTAGTGGTAGTGGTTTGAGTAGTGGTAGTGAGTAGTGGTAGTGGTAGCAACACAACCTAATAAGAAACTTCTCCTCAAGACCTCGTGTAAAGCGACCTTCACACAACAATGTCAAGGTATTCTTGTCTCATACACGTCAGTTGTCACTCTACTTGGCGAGTTCTTGTTTTTTTCCCGTACTTCAAAACGTAAATTTTCTCTCAACGTATCACCGCATTTACTGACGTTATTGTGCCCCGGTGGCTTGGTGGCTAGAGCTCTTGCTTCACACACGGAGGACCCGGGTTCGATTCCCGGCGGGGTGGAAACATTTCGACGTGTTTCCTTACACCTGTTGTCATGCTCACTTAGCAGAAAATAGGTACCTGGGTGTTAGTCGACTGGTGTGGGTCGCATCCTGGGGGACAAGATTGAGGACCCAAGTGGAAATAAGACAGACAGTCCTCGATGACGCACTGACTTTCTTGGGTTATCCTGGGTGGCTAACCCTCCGGGGTTAAAAATCCGAAGAAATCTTATCTTATTATCCCTGGTAGATTATGGACAAGAGTGTATAAATTAAAGACATGCAGAGGAGGCTGGTTACTCAGGCTTGTCACCCCCACAGACGAGGAGGAGGGGAAAGACAGACTGAGATAACAAGAGAATCTGAAGAAGAATGAAAGTCCCAGTTTACAAACACCTCACACTGTTGACAGGAAACTACGAACGTTGTTCCGGTCCGTCCAGGACCACTGTGAAGTGACAACTAAGACCCGTGTCACGAGACACTTGTCCTGTTTCCTGACAAACCTCACCTAATCTAAGTGACAATTAAGGAAGAGGATGAGGAGAAAACCAAAAAACAGTCGGAAAGTTGGAAGAGAAGTTATACAAATTATAACTACTCTGATAGTTAAAGGGGAAAAAAATACGTAGACTGCATCATACGATAGCCACAGACTGATGGGTTACTAACAGTGATCAAAAAACTGTTTAGAGCAGCGTCTCTTTTCCTTCCAGGGAAAAATTCGAGGAGAGAGCGATAAGAGACCCGTTTCCTTTCTTCTCATTCTGACGATACTACACAGCCAGACTCAGGCTGCGTTACACGTACTTCTTGTAGTTTGGAATATACACAGACGGTGATCAAACTAAATATAAAGTAAATGGTAAAACTTGCGGTCACTTTCCTGAACACTGTACATGATTGTCCACTTACTGAGAAATATATATGGCAGTACAGTAAGCTATAAGATATATCAAAGCATATTATTTACGAAAATAATCGAACAGATGTTTTAAGCAAATGTCTTAAATTTGCTTAAAACATCCGAAATATAAATTGTTCACATCTTATCTTAACCCTCCTAGGGCCTACTTCCTAGGGCCTACTTCCTAGGCCTTTTGTGTATCCAGGCGTTCTTGAGCGGATGGATATGGGATCACAATAACCTAGCTGCTTTAGTGAGAAGATCTAACTCGACCCACACTAGAGTTTAGATCATAACACCATTTATAACTTGGTTCTGTCACTGTGCTTAGTGTAAATTCTACATTGCCACAGCTTAGAAAGTGAAGCTTCAGCTGACCCACAAGCTTTCGCCACAATAGACGCGCACGCATGCACGCACGCACCATTAAAACAGACATGCATTTCCAGACTGACTCATTACTGGTAGGGTCTGAGTAACATGCAATAACACCAAAAAAATGATATAATACATACAGGCAAAAAAAAAAATGAGGGTGAAAGAGAGGAGTGAGCGCGAGGAAGCGACGTCCACGACACACCATAACATTCTCAAGTTCACAAAAACATTCTAGTAGGATGGGCTAAATTAACTCACTGATTAATAGTAACATTTTCTTGACACAATCACCTGCCTCTTCTTTTACACTCGGTAATTAATAAGAACAGAGATAATCAGGGGAATACCTAATTAACGAAGATATCAATGTTATTATGTTCATGTGCTTAGGTTTTTAAGCTTCTCTTTCCTATGTGTGGGTTATTTTTGTATTGTTGCAGCCATGGTGTTGTGCCTTAGGTTCTCAAGAAGTCTGTCTTGCATGGACCAGTTGGTCTATTGTAGTGCTCCACTTTTTTATTTTCTAAAGCGTGCTAAACCCGTGAGGGTATTACAGAGCTTGAGGAATGGAAGATAATTTTCACTCAAGTGCCTTGGATCAAGAGCCCTTCACCACCAACCTCCTTCTAAGTAGGATACACGAGTGTTGAAATTTGTAAACTGACCAAAAGAAATTTTCTGGAGTTATCTGATGGACATCAGTTTGGGGAATGGTTTATATAAATAATAAAAAGACAATACCGTGACTGGTTTATATAAAACTGAGAAGAACACACCTGCAGTTGCCAGTATTGTTTAATAAACTTTCACTTAGTAACAGTTGACCAGAGTTGAAGATTTGAAGCCGATCGGATAGAGCGTTCTGAAGTAATAAAGGAAAACCTTGGCGAAAGTTAATGAAAATTAGGAGCACATTGTTAGCTACGCTAAAAATTAAAACACGAGAGTTTCAATATTTCTCAATTTTCTTTTCGTAGTTCTATTTTCATTTAAAATTCTCTATAATGCTATAAAAAAATTGACTTTTTTTTAGTGAAAGCCCTATTTTATAATATCCTGGCTGTAAGATGCGTCAAATATTCTGAAGCCATTCAGAAGAGCTACTACAGTACACTCAAATATATTTACCGTGATTCAACGGGAATCAAGCTGCAGAGGATTTTGGAAGTTATCGGAGCCTTTCCAAGGTGTTTGAGAATAGGTTCAACAACTTCAGTCATATAACACTTGCACATGCCAATTGATCATTGAATCTGGACCTACTTACCGTAAAAAAAGGCATTGAAAATTTAAAGCCAATTAAGCGAGTCATCACGTTATGAGCGAAATAAAAACGAAAATTGGGAAAATAAGAAAAAAATAATTCTGACAACCACTGAAAATTTTCTAACACTAGTGGAAACTAGTTACGTGATGGTAGCCGGTAACGAGGTCCTCAAGAACGTTTATGTTTAATTCAGTGGTGGCAGTGGTTTAACAGCAGTGGAGTCAATAATAACCCTGGTTTAGCCTCGTGTCCCTCATTACAGCATTCTGAATTAATAAGCGTACCGACGTCATTTAGGGCTATCGTTAACGACTACGTGTCGAACGTGTAATCACCAGCGTACACGAACCACGGGTGCTGGTGAGGGTAATTGGTGAGGTTGCAACAGGTGATGAAACAGGGTAGTGATGTCGTGAGTGACCAGGTGGGGGTTACATGCGAGTAAATAGCGCTAACAAGTGGGCTGGGTGGGAGGTGGACACCCCGACAACTCCTGACAACATTAATAATGAAACACGTTGTACAATAAGCTTTACTTCTGACGACTGTGTAAAGTTTTATGAAGTCGTGACTATATAAAGCTTGACACAGAGCGTTACCTTCCCAGTAAAAGCTTGTTTTCGATACAAAGGTATGTGATACCGACAAGTACTGAGAACAAAAAAACAAAAAAGACAGGACATATTTATTGGAAAAGTTTCGGCTGTGTGACTTTGTACATTTCGAGCGACCAAGATCCCAGAACCGAAACTCTCTGGGTAAACATGTCCCAAGTGGGAGATGTTTATAGCTACTTCCGTTATATGCAAAACCTGAGAACGATGAATAAATAACATGTGCAACAGTCAGACATCTTTATTTCGGGAATAAAGATGTCTAACTGTTGTACACGTGTCATAGTCGTCGACCTGCCCGACAGTATTGCCGGGTGGGGATTGAACTTGCGGCAAGCGAGTCGTAAAACTCCAGGCCAGCGCGTAAGCCACTGGGCCAGCTGGCTACAATAAGTTTCATCCAACTAGGTATATTTATACACCATAGGCAGGTTAGCATGGGCCACCACTCTGACCACAAACGCAAGTTTTTACAGATGAATCTCCCGCCAAGCTGGCGGGAGATTCATGTCACCGTGTCATTACGATTTCGTGAGTTATAACTTGAAAAAACTGTACTGCAAAATGTTATCCCGATAAAGCCTTCATACTGAACAAAAAAGGCACATTACCGTGACTGGAACTACACAAATAACCCGCACATGGGAGAAACTTATGACGACGTTTCGCTCCGACTTGGACCATTTACAAGTCACACTGATGTTAGTGTGACTTGCAAATAGTCCAAGACCGACCGAAACGCCGTCATAAGTTTTTCTCTCTGTGGGTTATTAGTATAAAGCCGTCATCTACCTCCTTGTTACTGTGCCTTTGTATCAGTCGGAGTTACGTCCCTCAAACCAGTTTACATGTTGCTATAATAAATAATCATTTATTATTATTATTATTATTATTATTATTATTATTATTGTCACGGAGAAGCGCTAAGTCAGCAAAGGATTGTACTGCGCCTGAGAAATGGGAGATAACCATGGGTTCGAGGCTCCCCTAATAATGACACGACTGGGTCAGATTTGTGAAATTTTGCCTCGAGCAGTAAACAGAAATTTTCTGCCCCAACAGCAGCAGTGAAGAGAGGATAAGGTTGCCGTAGAAGGCATTTTAAAGTTATAAAAACTAGCGGCTGGTAATGTCCATGGTATGATAATAATTTAACAAGTGGAAAAACTCCTGACGTGAGGGAGACCTGTAATGATCTGGGAGGAATGTCAAACTGATATATAACAGAAGTTTACGGATCACGACAGTCTGTGGTAAGCGCACACCTACACGCACGCGCACACTCCATATACACGCACGCAAACACTCCATACATAAATACATACATACATACACACACACACACACACACACACACTGAAGGCGTTTGACACAGTTCCACACAAGAGATTAGTGCAGAAGCTGGAGGACCAGGCAGGGGTAAAAGGGAAGGCACTACATTGGATCAGGGAATACCTGTCAGGAAGACAGCAGCGAGTCATGGTACGTGGCGAGGTGTCAGAGTGGGCGCCGGTGACGAGCGGGGTTCCACAGGGGTCAGTCCTGGGACCAGTGCTGTTTCTGGTATTTGTGAACGACATGACGGAAGGAATAGACTCCGAAGTGTCCCTGTTTGCAGATGATGTGAAGTTGATGAGAAGAATTCAATCGGACGAGGACCAGGCAGAACTACAAAGGGATCTGGACAGGCTGCAAGCCTGGTCCAGCAACTGGCTCCTGGAATTCAACCCCACCAAGTGCAAAGTCATGAAGATTGGGGAAGGCCAGAGACTGCAAACCTCAATCAAGAAAAAAGATCTTGGGGTGAGTGTAACACCAGGAACATCTCCTGAGGCGCACATCAACCAAATAACTGCTGCAGCATATGGGCGCCTAGCAAACCTAAGAACAGCATTCCGACATCTTAATAAAGAATCGTTCAGGACCCTGTACATTGTGTACGTTAGGCCCATACTGGAGTATGCAGCACCAGTTTGGAACCCACACCTAGCCAAGCATGTGAAGAAGCTCGAGAAAGTGCAAAGGTTTGCAACAAGACTAGTCCCGGAGCTAAGGGGTATGTCCTACGAGGGGAGGTTAAGGGAAATCGACGTGACGACACTGGAGGACAGGAGAAATAGGGGGGACATGATAACAACATATAAGATACTGAGAGGAATTGACAAAGTGGACAGAGACAGAATGTTCCAGAGATGGGACACAACAACAAGGGGACATAGTTGGAAGTTGAAGACTCAGATGAATCACAGAGATGTTAGGAAGTATTTCTTCAGTCACAGAGTTGTCGGGAAGTGGAATAGCTTAGGAAGCGATGTAGTGGAGGCAGGCTCTATACATAGCTTTAAGCAGAGGTATGATAAAGCTCATGGCGCAGGGAGAGTGACCCAGTAGCGGCCAGTGAAGAGGCGGGGCCAGGAGCTTTGACTCGACCCCTGCAACCACAACTAGGTGAGTACAACTAGGTGAGTACATGCAAACACTCCATACACACACATCCCTCAAGGGAGGTTCCTTGACGC
Source organism: Cherax destructor (assembly GCA_009830355.1). Lineage (NCBI taxonomy): Eukaryota > Metazoa > Arthropoda > Malacostraca > Decapoda > Parastacidae > Cherax > Cherax destructor. The sequence goes on along the minus strand of WNWK01006029.1, from coordinate 61,814 downwards.
TGGTGAGTGGCTCTTGATCTAGGGAATTGGATCTGTGCTCTAGTTCTCGGAATTGAGCCTGAATGCCTTCCATCCTCCCCCCCCCCCACAGGCGCTGTATAATCCTACGGGTTTAGCACTCCCCCATGATTATAATAATCCATATACACTCACGCAAATACTCCATATACACTTGAAGATTTACAAGTCGCAGTGACTTACTGATGTGTCAACACAAGACCAGAACACTATGCAGCTGACAAAAGCAGCGAACGCCATGTTGCAACGCGAGGGGTGGTGGGTTGGTTGTGGGTGGGCTGCAAGGGTGATGGGTTGGTTGTGGGTGGGCTGCAAGGGTGGTGGGCGGGCAGTGGGCGGTGGACGCAGGCATTTTTCGAGTTAACGTTATAATCTATTTATGATAGTAATTATTTTGCACGAAAGGAAAATTGCGTCAGGCAAAAAAATAGGTAATCCTGTAATAGGTGTAATTGTGACGTTCAGTCTCATCGTGGTCTTTGACGTCACTCAACCTCGTCGTGGTCTTTGACGTCACTCAACCTCGTCGTGGTCTTTGACGTCACTCAGCCTCGTCGTGGTCTTTGACGTCACTCAACCTCGTCGTGGTCTTTGACGTCACTCAGCCTCGTCGTGGTCTTTGACGTCACTCAGCCTCGTCGTGGTCTTTCGCGACGTCACTCATGGTCCTCTGAACTCGACCTTTGGACTCTAGGAGACCCGAGGAACTTATTTCAGGAATTCAAGAGACTGACTTCAGTACCCCAAGAAACGAGTTCGGTGACTACGGAAGGAGAAAGAACTGACCTCGGGGACCAGAGGACATAATTTGTAGGTCCAAGGGACTGATTTCTAGGGCCAAAGAGAAAGACGGATTTCGGAAGCTGAAGGCATGACTTCATGGGAGCAACAGATTGACGTCGAGAACTCGAAACATCGACTTCGGGAGACTAAGAGACGAACTTAGGGTTCCCAAGGAACCGACTTCGGAAACCCGAAAAACTTTTTAAAAAAAGTGACCTTGGCTCATTAAATTCATTAGGAAGCGGTAAACCCTTAGTACTCATGCAGCGTCTGAGGAATGGGAGGCAACCAGGTTTGATCTAAGAAATGGCAGCTTAAATTCCATGGAGGAAGAGCCCTTCACCGGCATCAAGGAACCTCCGGCCTTGAAGAGTGTTCTTAGCGTCTATCTGCTTCCCCCTTCCCTACAAAGAAAGGTTTCTTGATGCTGGTGAGGGGAGGGGCTTCACTTCCTTGGATCAAAGCTGATTGCCTCCCATTCCTCAAGTGATGTATGATCCCTGAGAGTTTAGCGCATCCTCCTAAAATAAGTGACTTCGTTAATCTGTTACAACGACGACGCGCACCCAGCCTCACCTGATAACGAGCGGCCATCTAGAAGTATTACACTAATTGTATTTGATAGGGATGATCTCTAGCTCTTGGGGCCATGCCTATGCACTCTGATTAGCTGCGGTGGTTTCAAGAGGAAGACAATGTGCAGAAGATACTTTCATCGTCCCTGGGTTTGTGCGTAGAGCTTGATAAAACTCTAGAGTCTAGAACATGATCAAATTGTGGTAATGCTGTCGGTATACTTTATCACTATATAAATAGTCCACACAGTGCGGGTTATGGCATTTAAATGTGAAGACGTTTTGTCCACTAGGGAATATGTGAATTGATAGTTTCTGGTGGACGAAACGTGTTCACAATAAAATGCCATAATCCCGCATAGTGCATCTCACTATAGAGTCATGGGAGCAAAGATAAAAGATATCTGCATAGCGGAGCCAGAGGAAAAGGCGCACACCAGTAGTAGGAAGCAGAACAGTTTCCAAGTATTCCATATGAAGGTTAGCAAGAATAGGGGACAGCAGCACCGAAGGTTTGAGAATGTCTCATTGACATGATCAAGATGTTTCACTGAAAGCTTCTGTAACTCTTCATCTTCACACTTGGGAGGAACAACCCGCTGCTCTGTGGCTTGCTCCTCTGGACTGTCATGTCAACTTTGGAATCTATGTATTGAGTTGGCTTCCACTACAACCATTCATAGTGTCTTCCGCAATTTCGCTAGTCTCATACTGTGTGTGTGTGTGTGTGTGTGTGTGTGTGTGTGTGTGTGTGTGTGTGTGTGTGTGTGTGTGTGTCATAAACACAAACCATATCGAGTTGTCAATATTTCAGTGCACACTGACAATAAATCGTTTACCATCTTTAACGAAGCTTAGGAACAAGCATTTGTCATCAGGACTCTTCTACTGTTGTGTTTTATCTCTAATTGGTGTTGACATTTAAGGCACGAGTCCTAATGAACCTGTAAGGTTTTAATGGCACGCCCCGAACAGAGAAAAGCTACGCCATTAATATGATGGGAAAGCCCTAAGTTCGTAGGGGTTATACAGTGCCTGGGAAATGGGAGGTAATCAGATTTTATTCGAGGAAGAGGGTAGCTCCAATCCCGTGAATCAAGAGACCATCAACATCAAGAATTCACAAATGTAACGTTAGTTTTAGAATGCAACACTGCAATACATCACATGCGTTTTGAGGTGGAAGCAGGTGTTGCAGTCTCAACTTGCATTCATCAGACTCACTTGCACATTCATTGATTTCACAATAAATAACATTCAAGGACAATAATTCCCAAGACAAACAAAATGCAGATGTTATATACACAGACTTTGCAAAAGCCTTTAACAAGTGTGACCATGGTGTGATAGCACACAAAATGCGTGATAAAGAAATAACAGGAAAAGTTGGCAGATGGATCTATAATTTCCTAATAAATAGAACACAAAGAGTAGTAGTCAACAGAGTAAAGTCTGAGGCGGCTACGGTGAAAAGCTCTGTTCCACAAGGCACAGTACTCGCTCCCATCCTGTTCCTCATCTTCATATCTGACAGACAGGGATATCAGCCACAGTGCCATGTCTTCTTTTTCAGATGTCACCCGAATTTTCATGACAGTGTCCAGCATTGAAGACACTGCAAGACTCCAGGTGGACATCAACCAAATCTTTAAATGGGCCGCAAAAAACATGAAATTCAATGATGAGAAATTTCAATTACTCCGATATGGAAAACTTGAGGAAATTAAAACTACATCAGAGTATAAAACAAATTCCAACCACACAATAGAGCGAAAAACTAATGTAAAAGACCTGGGAGTGATCATGTCGGAAGATCTCACCTTCAAAAAATGACAGGATGGATAATGAGAACCTTCAAAACTAGGGATGCCAAGCCCATGATAACACTCTTCAGGTCGCTTGTTCTATCTAGGCTTGAATATTGCTGCACACTAACTGCACCTTTCAAGGCAGGTGAAATTGCTGACCTAAAAAATGTGCAGAGAACCTTCACGGCACGCATAACTGCGATAAACCACCTCAATTACTGGGAACGCTTGAAGTTCCTCAACCTGTACTCCCTGGAACGCAGGCGGGAGAGATACATTATATACACTTGGAAAATTCTAGAGGGATTAGTACCAAACTTGCACACAAAAAACACTCCCTACGAAAGCAAAAGACTCGGCAGACGATGCAACATCCTCCCAATGAAAAGCAGGGGTGCCACTATAACGATAAGAGACAACAGTAAGTGTCAGGGGCCCAAGACTATTCAACTTCCTCCCAGCATACATAAGGGGAATTACCAATAGACCCCTGGCTGTCTTCAAGCAGGCACTGGACAAGCACCTAAAGTCAGTACCTGACCAGCTCGTACGTCGGTTTGCGTGCGACCAACAGTAACAACCTGGTTGATCAGGCCCTGATCCACCATGAGGCCTGGTCACAGACCGGGCCTCGGGGGCACTGACCCCTGGAACCCTCTCCAGGTACAGTACAGGTATACTCCAGGTATGTAACACTGACTTTCTTACGTCATCGTAGTTGAAATTTGCATAATGTACCATATATGTGTGTGTGTATGTACTCGCCTATACATGTGTGTACTCGCCTATACATGTGTGTACTCGCCTATACATGTGTGTACTCGCCTATACATGTGTGTACTCGCCTATACATGGCTGCAGGTGTGCGCGTGAGCCCTATAACATCCACTACCTACGAGTCCTCAGAACTCTAGGTTAAATTAAAAATTAAAGTGATTTATTTCTAAAGAGTCATACAAATACAGCAGTTATACATTCTCAATGATTACATATCGAATTTGATCATACAATACGAAAATAATTAGATACAGTATAAGCCTCGTAAAAAAGCCCAAACTATTTCGCCCAAACTAATCATAAGGTTTACCGACTGTACTTAATTCTGCTCCTGAAACATAACTGAAGTTAGTACAGCTCGGTTAATACACTACAATTACGACGTGTGTGTGTGTGTGTGTACATAACACCTGTGTACCTCAAGATCATTGTAAATAAAAATTTATGTACGAAACACTTTAATAAAAAGTTAAACAAGAAGTCTTGATGAAGGTTATGTTTTCACGGCTTGTGTTTACACACCTCCAGCGGTGCCAGGCGACGGTGTGGCACAGGTGCCAGGCGACGGTGTGGCACAGGTGCCAGTCGACGGTGTGGCACAGGTGCCAGTCGACGGTGTGGTACAGGTGCCAGGCGACGGTGTGGCACAGGTGCCAGGCGACGGTGTGGCACATGTGCCAGGCGACGGTATGGCACAGGTGCCAGGCGACGGTGTGGCACATGTGCCAGGCGACGGTATGGCACAGGTGCCAGTCGACGGTATGGCACAGGTGCCAGTCGACGGTGTGGTACAGGTGCCAGTCGACGGTGTGGTACAGGTGCCAGGCGACGGTATGGCACAGGTGCCAGTCGACGGTATGGCACAGGTGCCAGTCGACGGTGTGGCACAGGTGCCAGGCATCCTAAGACATTAAGAACCATTGCTCAATTTTGCGACTGACAGTGTGTAGAGAAAATTAAGAAAGTATTGAATGATATGCTATCTTTGTTTTCTAACCTCTGTACATAGAAATAACTCACAGTGATAAAGACTTACACAGAGTCTGAAATATTAAAGTGTCTATAACTAGGGGGAAAAAACTGCCAGACCACTGGCAGTATAATGTGAACCTTTATTGACAACGTTTCCCTCACTGTGAGGGTGAAACTTTGTCAATAAAGGATCACATTATACTGCTTATGTGTTTATTTTTCCATTGTGTCGGCATTTTATACCATTTATTTCCATGTATTAACATGGTACAGGCACATATATTAACATGGTAAAGACACACATGGTACATACACACAATGGTATGTATCAGTACATATACACTGACTTTCATTCTTACTCTAGGGAATAAAGTATAACTGACTATAGTCCGCAGGTAAATAGCGGCCTTAGAGACCTTCATCCAAGGAATTAAGAATTACTCTCCTATTCCTTGGAACAAAACACATTAACTGTTCTTAAAGAGCTATATAATCGTTACGGTTTTACTGCTTCCCCATAATAATAATACTACGGTGGCCTGGTGGCTAAAGCTCTCGCTTCACACACGGAGGGCCCGGGTTCGATTCCCGGCGGGGTGGAAACATTTCGACGTGTTTCCTTACACCTGTTGTCATGTTCACCTAGCAGCAAATAGGTACCTGGGTGTTAGTCGACTGGTGTGGGTCGCATCCTGGGGGACAAGATTAAGGACCCCAATGGAAATAAGACAGACAGTCCTCGATGACGCACTGACTTTCTTGGGTTATCTTGGGTGGCTAACCCTCCGAGGTTAAAAATCCGAAGAAATTTCATCTTATCTAATCTCTTCTAATAATAGAACCAGGTGTCGTTAATAGGTCATCAACCTATCAGACGACTGTCGTCAACCTAGCTTCAGTTCCTGCCGAGGTACCTACAAAAACACCAAGTTTTACAGCAGCGCCATTCATGGTTGAGCACCAGTTAGCAATAATATATTATGTAAATTAACTTACCGCTGGCTACTGGTCTTCATTCTAAAGTAATATCTTCCACACTGTGTTTGCAGTTCCTACATCATATCATGCATCATTTTTTGGCAGAACAGTGCTAAGGAATTGCAAAGAATTTTCACACAGACCTGGCATGATACTGGCTTATATTAGTGGGGGAGACAGTGTTATTATCTGTCTGACGACACAAGTGGAGGGAGAGGAGGATAGTGTGCGTGTAGACAAGATTCCTCTCAATGATTAAATATTGTATTTTGCTAAAGGACATGGATGAGCAGATGTCATTACAAGGTAAAGATCTGTGGCTGTCACCTCTGTTCTGAAGGTCTCGCTAGAACAGCAATAATTTACAGATCCCCAGTCACAGGGTCTGAATCACAGAGCCCCAGTCACAGGGTCTGAATCACAGAGCCCCAGTCACAGGGTCTGAATCACAGAGCCCCAGTCACAGGGTCTGAATCACAGAGCCCAGTCACAGGGTCTGAATCACAGAGCCCCAGTCACAGGGTCTGAATCACAGAGCCCCAGTCACAGGGTCTGAATCACAGAGCCCCAGTCACAGGGTCTGAATCACAGAGCCCCAGTCACAGGGTCTGAATCACAGAGCCCCAGTCACAGGGTCTGAATCACAGAGCCCCAGTCACAGGGTCTGAATCACAGAGCCCCAGTCACAGGGTCTGAATCACAGAGCCCCAGTCACAGGGTCTGAATCAAGAGCCCCAGTCAAGGGTCTGAATCACAGAGCCCCAGTCACAGGGTCTGAATCACAGAGCCCCAGTCACAGGGTCTGAATCACAGAGCCCCAGTCACAGGGTCTGAATCACAGAGCCCCAGTCACAGGGTCTGAATCACAGAGCCCCAGTCACAGGGTCTGAATCACAGAGCCCCAGTCACAGGGTCTGAATCACGGAGCCCCAGTCACAGGGTCTGAATCACAGAGCCCCAGTCACAGGGTCTGAATCACAGAGCCCCAGTCACAGGGTCTGAATCACAGAGCCCCAGTCACAGGGTCTGAATCACAGAGCCCCAGTCACAGGGTCTGAATCACAGAGCCCCAGTCACAGGGTCTGAATCACAGAGCCCCAGTCACAGGGTCTGAATCACAGAGCCCCAGTCACAGGGTCTGAATCACAGAGCCCCAGTCACCGGGTCTGAATCACAGAGCCCCAGTCACAGGGTCTGAATCACAGAGCCCCAGTCATAGACAAACTGTTCCACGATCAGCTGCAAGTCACAGGCCACACAGAGAGGAGACAGGACCACCTGTGAACAGTTGACTGTGGGCGAAATGTGTGTGCCTGATCAGTCAACAGAGATTCCTATTGAAGGAGGGACAAACAACCACGTCCTGCCGAACCTTGTATAAATTCTCCCAGTCCAACGGGCCTCTTGACACTCAGGAGGTTCACTTGATAACTGGATCACTGAAGGTGAACCAGAGGGGTTCAGTGCTGAGGTAACTGGTTGGATGACTCCAACACCGAGGGAGGACAATCAGTGAAGATGAACTGGAAGAAGTGGCTCATTGGATGACCAGGTCACTGCAGAAGAGTCTGGTGGTCTGGTACCGAGTTGGTTGATTACCAGGTCATTGCAGATTACCAGGTCACTGTATAAGGGTCATACCCTTTCCATCCCTCCCATTCTGCTGTAGCTCCCTTTCCTAGGAGCAACGCTGAGTGACACTTGCTGCTCCTAGCAGCTAGGCTATGCAGGCTGGATCATGCGATGGCTACGATTATGAGCTGGTCCTAGCTCCTGGGAGGCCACCAGTGCATGCAAGTATCATAAGAGCAGCACGCGAGAATGAATTTTTTATCATCACGCTATAGTTGTCCCCTCCCTTCTCTCCCCTCTCCCCACCTAGGCCCTCGTATCTCCCATCCCCGTCCTTCTCCCCACTCCTTCCCTCTCACCGCTTCTCCCCTCCCCTCTCCCTGCCTCTTTGCTGAAATGGGAGACAATCATGTTTAAACCAATGAAGGCGAAAACGCGTTCAATTCTGTGGTTCAAGAACCCCTCACCAACATCAAACCAACAGCCAGGAGAGGAAAGTTATTTGCACGCAAAGTACGTGTGTGTGTGTGTGTAATGGTGATAATAGTTGTGGTGCCTCACCACTAATGGCTAGGAATTCTGGGTGTGCAGCGCCGAGGTAATTTTGTCCTCAGACTGCAGTGTGCTTGGTTTATGTTTAAAGTTCTTTCTCTACATGAGGGTCATTTAGGCTGGAATTACCACGTGCACTAAGATTAATTTAATCACTAAAATAGAATTAATCTGTATACATACACAGGTGCACAGCTCTTTTCATATACACATAGGTATACACCTCTCTGGTATAGACATACACACCTCAGTATGTAGACCCAGTTAACCAGGGGCAGCTCGGAATTTCTATATAGACGGGGCTTTGGGGGGTGACAATTTTATTGGACGGGGCTAAAGAACTTGTCTTGAAGCTACGTTGTTATTTGGGGAGGGGGAAGCTTTGCGGGGCTGGAGTATAAGGGGGCTTCACCCCCTTGCACTTCCTGAGGGCCACTACTGCACTTTCCTGTTTCAATGCACTCATGTTATCCCTGTATGCAGGTGGCGTGGAAAGAAGACTCATAGTGGAGCACATGCTTCCCAGATGACCATGTCTGACTGGAAGAAGTCCTTCATAGAGGCGGAACAAGAGAAGGTTGAAGCAGAACAGCAGAATGGAGAACCCATCAAGCTGCGAGTTGGTCTTTACGTCACCGTGTGTCTCTTCATTGCCGGAGGCGTCCTCATAGTGTCTGCCATCGGGGGATTCTTCACGCTGGTAATTATTCTATTAGTGGGGGATAGGTAAGCCAGCGTGGGTCATGCAGCAGCTGAGGAATGGGAAGTAAGCAGGTATGCGGAAGGAAGAATAGGTCCTATCTTTGGAGGATCCAGACCCCGGATAGGTCCTATCTTTGGAGGATCAGACCCCCGGATAGGTCCTATCCTTGGAGGATCAAGACCCCGGATAGGTCCTATCCTTGGAGGATCAAGACCCCCGGATAGGTCCTATCCTTGGAGGATCAAGACCCCCCGGATAGGTCCTATCCTTGGAGGATCAAGACCCCCCGGATAGGTCCTATCCTTGGAGGATCAAGACCCCCCGGATAGGTCCTATCCTTGGAGGATCAAGACCCCCCGGATAGGTCCTATCCTTGGAGGATCAAGACCCCCCGGATAGGTCCTATCCTTGGAGGATCAAGACCAAGTTTTCCGTGCCTGAAGGGATCACTGCTAAGCTCTCGTTGTGTGTGAATGAGAGACCAAGGCATCTATAACATGTTTATTGTATACATTAGGCAAGGTTCATTAGGATAGAAACCAGATAGAGAATAACAAGTTTTAGGCTCAGTGAGACTATGATTGTGAATGGAATAAAGACCACCAGTAAATTCGATGCCCTTGAAAATAATAACAAAAACACTTAAGAGAGAAGCGTTGTTCATGTGAAAAAAAAAATTCTTGGAAAGTATTGTAGCTGCTGACCTCTTAGTGGAACGTTCGACGATATCCTCCATTAACCTGATGAAGTCTATAATGATTATATCAGTGGTATATAATACCGTGAAGTAGCTGAGTGAGACAGATGCAAGAGTATGGTGTCTTTACTGAACAAATGTTTCGCCTGCTCTACAAGCTTCTTCAGTAGAAATTATGTTCCATCCCTGAGTGATGGAACATAACCTGGAAGCCGAGCTAACATATGTGTTCGTTAGGGAACACTCACAGCACAGATGTAACACAATGATGTATCCAATCTTTACTGATAAAAAAAAAAGTGAGTGAAGAGATTCGAACTGGCGGAGAGGACTAGCCTGCCCTTGATTAGGATTTAGGTTAGGTTAGGTTAGTTTAGGTTAGGTAAGATTTATCAGGAAACAGGAAGCGTTTCCTGACACAGGTCGTAGTCATACGATGACCCGCCGCTGGAGCTTTTGGTCATCTGACAGAGGCCTTCCGCTGGCTTACAGGTCCACCCCTTTAAAAATGATGGTTATTATTATAACCGTTTAATTTTTCTAGAGTTTATTAATGAACACTTATATTACACAGCTTCCCGCGGGATGTGGTGAATAAGTTACATTGACGTGCCTTTAATATATGCCAACGTATTCTTTGAATGTTAATTTACAACATAACCTGAGATAATGTGTGTTATGTGAGAGTTGTGGACCAGCATGACGACACTGCTGGCAGGGTTGTTTGGCTCAACCATCACAACAACAACACTTAAATTTATACACTGTTTCATCACTGCCACTTTTTTTTTTTTTTTGCTTCACCGACACAAACATTATAAATTATTAACCATCACAACACTGCCAGAACCACCATTACTACTACAACACTGCCAGAACCACCATTACTACTACAACACTGCCAGAACCACCATTACTACTACAACACTGCCAGAACCACCATTACTACTACAACACTGCCAGAACCACCATTACTACTACAACACTGCCAGAACCACCATTACTACTACAACACTGCCAGAACCACCACTACTACTACTACAACACTGCCAGAACCACCACTACTACTACTACAACACTGCCAGAACCACCATTACTACTACAACACTGCCAGAACCACCACTACTACTACTACAACACTGCCAGAACCACCACTACTACTACTACAACACTGCCAGAACCACCACTACTACTACTACAACACTGCCAGAACCACCACTACTACTACTACAACACTGCCAGAACCACCACTACTACTACTACAACACTGCCAGAACCACCACTACTACTACTACAACACTGCCAGAACCACCACTACTACTACTACAACACTGCCAGAACCACCACTACTACTACTACAACACTGCCAGAACCACCACCACTACTACTACAACACTGCCAGAACCACCACCACTACTACTACAACACTGCCAGAACCACCACTACTACTACAACACTGCCAGAACCACCACTACTACTACAACACTGCCAGAACCATTACTACTACAACACTGCCAGAACCACCATTACTACTACAACACTGCCAGAACCACCATTACTACTACAACACTGCCAGAACCACCATTACTACTACAACACTGCCAGAACCACCATTACTACTACAACACTGCCAGAACCACCACTACTACTACAACACTGCCAGAACCACCACTACTACTACAACACTGCCAGAACCACCACTACTACTACAACACTGCCAGAACCACCACTACTACTACAACACTGCCAGAACCACCACTACTACTACAACACTGCCAGAACCACCACTACACTGCGACAACTACTGCCAGAACCACCACTACTACTACAACACTGCCAGAACCACCACTACTACTACAACACTGCCAGAACCACCACTACTACTACAACACTGCCAGAACCACCACTCTACTACAACACTGCCAGAACCACCACTACTACTACAACACTGCCAGAACCACCACTACTACTACAACACTGCCAGAACCACCACTACTACTACAACACTGCCAGAACCACCATTACTACTACAACACTGCCAGAACCACCATTACTACTCAACCTGCGAACCACATTACTGCACACGAACCACCATTACTACTACAACACTGCAGAACCACCATTACTACTACAACACTGCCAGAACCACCATTACTACTACAACACTGCCAGAACCACCATTACTACTACAACACTGCCAGAACCACCATTACTACTACAACACTGCCAGAACCACCATTACTACTACAACACTGCCAGAACCACCATTACTACTACAACACTGCCAGAACCACCATTACTACTACAACACTGCCAGAACCACCATTACTACTACAACACTGCCAGAACCACCATTACTACTACAACACTGCCAGAACCACCATTACTACTCAACACTCAGAACCACCATTACTACAACACTGCCAGAACCTACTCACAAACTGACACCATTACTACAACACTGCCAGAACCACCATTACTACTACAACACTGCCAGAACCACCATTACTACTACAACACTGCCAGAACCACCATTACTACTACTACAACACTGCCAGAACCACCATTACTACTACAACACTGCCAGAACCACCATTACTACCACAATACCCACAGCACTACCACCACACTCCACAACACTTACCACAACACTCAGTTCTACCACAACACTCATAGCACTGCCGCCACCACCCACACACTCCAGTTCTACAACACTTTACCACAACGCCACACCATCACCACAGTACTCATCAGAGACTACCAAGAATTTCACCACCTGCTTCTCCATGTTTTGACTGCCGCCCACAGGATGGGTATGGGGTGCATAATAAAAACATTAAACTAAACTTCTCAATGTGTTTACAGAAAGGAGGGTGGTGGCTGGTGTGTGCGGGCGGGTGTGTAGGCGTGGAGATGGTGGTTGCTGGGGGCGTGGTGGGCTGGATGGGGCGGGGGCTCTCCAACACAGCCCTGGCGCAAGGTAAGGCACTCCAGGTACCTCATTAATTATTTAGATTCTAACATCAACAATTTTAATCTACAATTACAAGAACATAAAAGAGCACTGCTGCAGGCTTACTGGCCCATGCTAGGCAGATCCAAGTCACACCCACTCATGTATTTTAACCTATTTTGAGAGCTACACAAGGTTTTAGCTTCAATGTCGCTACTCGGGAGTTTGTTCCACTCATCCACAACTCTTCTTATCTGTTACTGTCGTTAACTAGTTCCATCATGTGACATAATAATCACAAAGTAAAACTATTCGACAATACATGTCCATAATTTACAATATACAAATAACCTGCACATAGGGGAGAGGAGGAACTTACGACGACGTTTCTGTCCGAATTTTGGCCATTTACAAAGTCATACCTTTATGTCCATAATTACTTCAGTGTCAACGGCCGTAAATGTCAGCAAATTTAGACGAAAGGGAAAATATCCCAGACATTTATGTCAAGAGATAGTGCGTTATAAGACGAGGCAAGTACACTATGAGGAGAGGGGCGCCGTTCAGAGAAGGGAGTCCACCCTTCCCTACAGGGACAAGCCATTCAAACCTCACACCTCGTTCAGGTGACCCAGCGTCGGGTGGACAGCTTCAGGGGACGTGGTGGGAGGACATATATATATATATATATATATATATATATATATATATATACACACTTCACTCTCACACTTTTTAGATAATTTTATTGACAAATGCATATTTTAAGGATTGTAATGGTCACACACGTTTCCTAGATCGTGTTTCAACCCACGTCACTAGAATATCAGAACAGGAAAGTGTCGGGGTAAGAAGTGTGGAGTGAGAAATGTGGAGTGGAAAGTGTGGGGGAAGGAACGAGGGCAATGTTTTGTTTTCTTGTTTGTTACAATATACAACGGAACTTGCCATTTCAACATCTTATTCCAGAGAGAGATTTCAGTTTCCCCAGACACGTCACACAACACGTGAAATGCTGGTTGCTAGACACGTCACACAGCACGTGAAAAGCCACTTCACCAACAGGAGCCAACACGTGATAGGTCAGTTTTTACACACACGCGCGCGCGCACACACACACACACACACACACACACACACACAGCCAACGGATACAAAGGATAACATTAGGTTTTGAGAAATTCGACACAGGTGCAACACCTGGATATCTATTTTTTGAAGACGTTTTGCCTACCAGTGGCTTTTCCAGTCCAATATAGCGATGATATGCGAAGACAGTAGAAAACGAGGTAATCAGTCCCCAAGCCTTGCCGACTTGTACAGTACACAGAAGACAAAGAGAGATGAGGTAATCAGTCCCTCATAGTTCTGCAAGGCAGAGGGACTATGATGGACTGATTACCTTATCTTCTACCGTCTTCATATATTATCTGTACTGAATTGAGAAAATCCACTGGTTGGCGGCAAGTCTTCACATAACACTCAGGAAACTGAATCACAGAACGGGTGGGGGTCGAATCCACAGGGCTGACAGTGGTTACCACACTGACGACTCTAACAAGATTCAGCCAACAGGTGTATTTTCGTACACCACAGCGAGATTTATGATTTGTTTACAATCGTGTTTTTTTACGATTTCGTCAGTAAAGATACCCAGGTGTGGCACGTATGATTAATTCCACACCTGGTCGGTGCTGCATACCATTGTATTAATAGGCTGTCTCATTTATTTCTTAAACTAGTCACGAAGCTTCAGCACAGCATATTGTAGTCACTAAAAACTGGGTGAGGTTTTCTTGTGTGTAGATTCTGTATAGGCCTGTTGAAGCTCTTCTGTAGGGCAAAACGATGTCTCGGTTGAAAGGTTTGATCTGCGACGCATGTTTCACAGTCCTGACACACCGTTGTGTCGTTGTGTCTTGCCACAACTAAACCTTGAATTAAATGTCGGGGGCGACCTCTCCAACGGTGCGTGATCTGCTGTGTGAGGCAGTGTTGTGATACTACTCTGGGGGGGAGGGGGTTGAAAAGCATAGTACCACTGTAGTTTAAAACAGCGACGTACTTACACTATGGGTTAAAACACCCACATTTACTTCTATTTTGGATTGAAACATCACCCCGTACTTTCCCTGAGGGGGCGAAACATCACCCTTTACTTTCACTGTGGTGCAAACCTCACTCACAGAAAGAGAGCTAGGAGTAAGCATAGTGCCGAGCATATCACCAGAGGCTCACATCAACATACTAACCTCTGCAGCGAATACTCTCCTGTGATTAGTTTTTAGGAATTTCACCAGAGCCATTCATGACAGATGTCAGGACAGTCTTGGAGTGTGCAGCACCGTCATGGAACCCACATCTGATAAAGCATACCAAGAAACTGGAGACAATTCAAAGGCTTGTAACGAGGTTCGTACCAGAGCGAATGGAAATGACGGATGAAGAGAGACGTGGGGAGGGGAGTGAACCTGGTGCATTTACAGGATAGAAGATCGAGGTGAGACACTGTTACGACATACAAAATACTCAGGACACGAGGCGAGAAAAGAGTACACGAGGGCACAGTTGGAAGTTAAGATACAGACGAGTCACGGGGATTCAGAAGCATTTATTCAGCCTCTGGGAGGGTAAGGAATTGGAACGACCGTGAAGACGAAGTAAAGGTAGGTTCCATACACAGTTAGAAGAACAGGTACGACAGGGCACAGGAGGCTTTGAGGGAGTGAATCCGGCAATGGGAATAAATGGTATAAAATACCAACACGATTTAAAAGTAAACAAATGCAGTATAATGCCATCCTATATTGACAACGTTTCGGCCACACAGTGGGCTTTATCAAGTCACCTGGATATATATAGTGTGGAGAGTCAGGTGGAGAATGCTAGGTAGGAGGCAGAGTTAGGTAGGAGGCAGAGTTAGGAGAGACTAGACCCCCGCTACTAGAAATAAGGGTACACATTACTATGCGTGTGGATGATTGCGCACACAAATAAAATAATTGTAAATTTCTAGAGGATGACTTGGATAAATGGAGCACGTGGAGTGATAAATAAACGATATAATGTAATGTGGATAAATTCCTGGTAGTGGCAATGGGAGAAAACGAAATCTTAGCACAGGCAGAATACAGACTGGCAAAAACTGAATGCATTAGGAATAATTGACAAAAAAAAAAAATTAACCGGAAGCTCGTATGAACGAAATTATGAGAATTATGAAATAATTTTCAGGTAAATTAACTATATGATAAAATATCAGTTTAAAACATATACTCGATTTAAACCGGAGGATGCAGCAGGTGTGTGGTGCCCACACACCTGAGACAAACATATAGGATGCAGCAGGTGTGTGGTGCCCACACACCTGAGACAAACATGGAGGATGCAGCACCTGTGTGGTGCCCACACACCTGAGACAAACATGGAGGATGCAGCAGCTGTGTGGTGCCCACACACCTGAGACAAACATGGAGGATGCAGCACCTGTGTGGTGCCCACACACCTGAGACAAACATGGAGGATGCAGCACCTGTGTGGTGCCCACACCCTGAGACAAACATGGAGGATGCAGCACCTGTGTGGTGCCCACACACCTGAGACAAACATGGAGGATGCAGCACCGTGTGGTGCCCACACACCTGAAACAAACATGGAGGATGCAGCAGCTGTGTGGTGCCCACACACCTGAGACAAACATGGAGGATGCAGCAGCTGTGTGGTGCCCACACACCTGAGACAAACATGGAGGATGCAGCAGCTGTGTGGTGCCCCACACCTGAGACAAACATGGAGGATGCAGCAGCTGTGTGGTGCCCCACACCTGAGACAAACATGGAGGATGCAGCAGCTGTGTGGTGCCCACACCCTGAGACAAACATGGAGGATGCAGCAGCGTGTGGTGCCCACACACCTGAGACAAACATGGAGGATGCAGCACCTGTGTGGTGCCCGCACACCTGAGACAAACATGGAGGATGCAGCAGCTGTGTGGTGCCCACACACCTGAGACAAACATGGAGGATGCAGCAGCTGGTGGTGCCCACACACCTGAGACAAACATGGAGGATGCAGCAGCGTGTGGTGCCCACACACCTGAGACAAACATGGAGGATGCAGCAGCGTGTGGTGCCCACACACCTGAGACAAACATGGAGGATGCAGCAGCTGTGTGGTGCCCACACACCTGAGACAAACATGGAGGATGCAGCAGCTGTGTGGTGCCCGCACACCTGAGACAAACATGGAGGATGCAGCAGCTGTGTGGTGCCCGCACACCTGAGACAAACATGGAGGATGCAGCAGCTGTGTGGTGCCCACACACCTGAGACAAACATGGAGGATGCAGCAGCTGTGTGGTGCCCACACACCTGAGACAAACATGGAGGATGCAGCAGCTGTGTGGTGCCCGCACACCTGAGACAAACATGGAGGATGCAGCAGCTGTGTGGTGCCCACACACCTGAAGATAGAAAATAGTTCCGTCACTGAGTGACGGAAGGTTCCTTAGATCCTGTAACAGGGATAACACGAGACCAAGGTTGTAAATTCAGGCAAAAGTGGAGCCGTAGGGATACTAGATAAATTGTCTTCACAAAGTGGTTAACTATTGTAGTGAATTAAGACGACGACGGAAGGGGGGGGGGGAGGATTAAAAGTGCTACAACCATCACAATTTAAAAAAAAATGTGCTGGAAAATTACTGAAGACTTGACAACGCGTACACATTTCTGTTCCTGTAGTTACAAATATATAATTATAATTTAATTACACGCGCAAGCACACACACACACACACACGGTTAAAAACAAAAAGAACCACTGACGAGGGCAACAAATCACTGAAGGAATATATGCGCGAGGTATTAAACAAAGATTCACTGGAGTACACTTGTGACGTATTAAAGTTTCACTGGAGTACACGTGTGAGGTATTAAACAAAGTTTCACTGGAGTACACGTGTGAGGTATTAAACAAAGTTTCACTAGAGTACACGTGTGAGGTATTTAAACAGTTTCACTGGAGTACACGTGTGAGGTATTAAACAAAGTTTCACTGGAGTACACGTGTGAGGTATTAAACTAAGTTTCACTGGAGTACACGTGTGACGTATTAAACAAAGTTTCACTGGAGTACACGTGTGACGTATTAAACAAAGTTTCACTGGAGTACACGTGTGACGTATTAAACAAAGTTTCAATGTGTTCACAAAGGATATTTTCAATTTAGCCGATTTTAATCGCAGACAGACAGCTGAATTAGAGGATATTGTAATAACCGAAGAGAAAGTAAAGAAACTGTAATTAGATGCTGATAAGTATTATTATTATTATAATCAAATAGAAGCGCTAAACCACAGGGGTCATACAGCATTCTGATAAGTAAAAAGCAATAGGGGAGCTATAAGAGAAAAAGTGTATGTGGGTAGATGTGACAGGTGGGGTGCCTCAAAGATCGGTACTTGTTCTAGTAATCGTAATGACACGATTTGTTCTAGTAATGTTTTGATATACAAATGATTTACCAGAATGAATTATAAAACTATAAGAATATATTTGCATTAGATACAAAAAAATCTTATATAAAATAAACAAAAAGGACAATCTTTACAAGATGATCTGGATAAATTGTGCGCATGGAGTAACAGATGGAGGACGGAATTTAATATATATAAAGGTACGTAATAGAAATGACAGAAATCCAGTCGGACCACACGAAGAATATACAATGTGACGAAATATTAAAGGTATCAGATAGAGGTATATAGAAGTTATTATTAAAAAAAGTCACTAGATCATTCAAATGAAATTATAAACAAAACCTTCACATATATACATGGTAAAATGGTAAGTAAACAAGCTGTTTACATTAAGCTCGAATTAGAATGTGCAGTGGTTGGGCTGTGTGCTTCTTAAACACACAGGTGAGTTTGAAAATGTCCAAAGAGCTACAAAATGGCTGTCAAAGTTAAAAAAAAGGCTTATAAATAAAGGTTGAAAACACTTTAATTGCTCACGCTGGCTGACACCAGGAAAAGAAGAGACATGATAAAAACAAACTGCCTTACTGATTACAACAAGCAGATTAAAAATCATATTATCTTTAAGGAAAAAGTGAAGAGGAAGAGATAATAGAAAATTTGTCTTCTCCAATAGTGTAGTTGATCAGTGGAATGAACTGAAAGATGAAACAATGCTGCAACCATTGAATTTTTTTATGATTTATATAATAAACAGATTGAAAACGAGACACCACGAACATAACTCTGCTCATGTAGTTACAATTAGGAAATTACACACACACACACACACACACAGCGAGTCATGGTACGTGGCGAGGTGTGAGAGTGGGCGCCGGTGGCGAGTGGGGTTCCACAGGGGTCAGTCCTAGGACCGGTGCTGTTTCTGGTATTTGTGAACGACATGATGGAAGGAATAGCCTCCGAAGTGTCCCTGTTTGCAGATGATGTGAAGTTGATGAGAAGAATTCAATCGGACGAGAACCAGGCAGAACTACAAAGGGATCTGGACAGGCTGCAGGACTGGTCCAGAAATTGGCTCCTGGAGTTCAACCCCACAAATCAGCCTTCACCACACTTCTGATGGGTCACGTTAACTATTGGTAGGAAATCACTTGAACTGCGAATCGGCAACCACAGCACTAGCCCACTTGTAACCGGTATTCATAAGACTAGGGGGCCAGAGACTACAAACCTCAATCAAGGAAAAAGATCTTGGGGTGAGTATAACACCAGGCACATCTCCTGAGGCGCACATCAACCAAATAACTGCTGCAGCATATGGGCGCCTAGCAAACCTAAGAACAGCATTCCGACATCTTAATAAGGAATCGTTCAGGACCCTGTACACTGTGTACGTTAGGCCCATACTGGAGTATGCAGCACCAGTTTGGAACCCACACCTAGCCAAGCACGTAAAGAAGCTAGAGAAAGTACAAAGGTTTGCAACAAGACTAGTCCCGGAGCTAAGGGGTATGTCCTACGAGGAGAGGTTAAGGGAAATCGACCTGACGACACTGGAGGACAGGAGAGATAGGGGGGACATGATAACGACATATAAGATACTGAGAGGAATTGACAAAGTGGACAGAGACAGAATGTTCCAGAGATGGGACACAGCAACAAGGGGACACAGTTGGAAGTTAAAGACTCAGATGAATCACAGAGATGTTAGGAAGTATTTCTTCAGTTACAGAGTGGTCGGGAAGTGGAATAGTTTAGGAAGCGATGTAGTGGAGGCAGGTTCCATACATAGCTTTACGAAGAGGTATGATAAAGCTCATGGCGCAGGGAGTGACCCAGTAGCGGCCAGTGAAGAGGCGGGGCCAGGAGCTATGACTCGACCCCTGCAACCACAACTAGGTGAGCACACACAACCTTGATACCCATACTAACCATGTTAATAGGCTTGTAACACATTAAGTATCCCTCATAAAAGTAGGTTAAAAAAATAGAGTTGCCTTTAAAATAGTCATTAAAAAACATGTAAAAATAGCCACGATAAGATGACCGACATCCAGGAAATATAGGAATAAACTGCATTGGACAAAAGTATCTTAGCCGAGTGATGCTGTCAGCTGTTAAGTGGCAGTTTCATCACTGCTTCACACACAATTGCAACATCTCCAGCAACTGACAATAAATTCTGCACCAATTCTTAAATTTCACCGATTACTTAGAATGTTGTTCAATCATTCTTGTTCCCACATCATTCTTCCTTGTAACTCCTTTCACTCCCTTTCTCTCAACGCCTCATTTTAATGTATAAAAATGTACCAGTACTCAACGTCAACTTCTTAACGTTTCAAATTATTAAAAATCATATCTTTATTATAAGTTAGGTTAATTCAGCGTAGAATACATAAAACCATTACAACGTATATTTAACCACGAATATATGTGACTAAAAAGACAGGGATGCGTCTGGCAAAGAGGTAGCAAATTAAAGAAAAAGGCAGCCCTCAAATTTTAACGTTCATGTGGTGCTAGAAAAGGCTGCCATTCTCTTTCCTCATGTCCTCTCACACTATCCTGTGGATGGCTGTCACGCTATACCTATCCTGTGGATGGCTGTCACGCTATACCTATCTTGTGGATAGCTGTCACGCTATACCTATCTTGTGGATGGCTGTCACGCTATACCTATCTTGTGGGTGGCTGTCACGCTATACCTATCTTGTGGATGGCTGTCACGCTATACCTATCTTGTGGGTGGCTGTCACGCTATACCTATCTTGTGGATGGCTGTCACGCTATACCTATCCTGTGGGTGGCTGTCACGCTATACCTATCTTGTGGATGGCTGTCACGCTATACCTATCTTGTGGATGGCTGTCACGCTATACCTATCTTGTGGATGGCTGTCACGCTATACCTATCCTGTGGGTGGCTGTCACGCTATACCTATCTTGTGGATGGCTGTCACGCTATACCTATCCTGTGGGTGGTAGTCACCCCTTACCCATTCTACATGCAGAAGTCATAGGAATACAGAGGTACATAATGGGTCCAGGGCATCAACATTTATGTTTTGCTAAGCAAATTACAGAGGTAATGAAGTATTTACAAAGTTATTGACCAGAACAATAGTAACGAGTTCACAAACAAAGGCAAAGAGAGACCATCAGCCCGTCTAGGCAACATAAGCATTCACATTTCTTATCCCACATAAAAAAAAATGTGTTCTCCATACGCTTATCACCAGTTGGTGAAGCATACTGTAGTTACTAACACCAACTATCCACACAAACCACCATCTTCACTCTTGACAACACCCTCGCCTCTGTGCTCTAATCGATTCAAAACAGACCAATGATCATGCTTCACTTTCTGTAGGCGAGGAAACACGCATACATCACATATAATACACAGAACTTGACTATCGCAACTTGCACTCTGTACTAAGTTACGCCAATAACCATGGAAGTACGAGCTTACACAGTGTCTAGACACTTTCACATTAAGGGTTCTTCCAAAGTTTCTTCCTTCCGCTGGGGTTCTGGTTTCTTAAATTTATTAAATAACTTAATACTCACCACAGATGACAAATCAGCCTTCACCACACTTCTGATGGGTCACGTTAAGTATTGGTAGGAAATCACTTGAACTGCGAATCGGCAACCACAGCACTAGCCCACTTGTAACCGGTATTCATAAGACGAATATTTTGTGACGAAGCGCCCTCTACAAAACAAATGGCATCTGGGAGTGTGACTTGCAGAGTAGCAGACACCCGTGTCACTCGAGACGGGGTCGACCCGAGGATCGGACCTAGATTTGAATACGAAAATTGCCGGGTGCATATCACCTGTTTAAAACCAGTCAAGCATACGTTAATCCCTAAAATATAGATTAAGTAGACTGTCATTGTATATATAATGAGGGAGATACACCACTCGGTGTACATATACGTACTTGCCTGGTGATACCTTCGACTAGGTTTCTATAGATCCAACTTGGGCAATGACCCAGAACCGCGAAGCGACCATTACTGAACCATCAACAACATGGGAAGGCATCAGGAAAAAAAACCCATCAGGGGCAGCTATATCTAGCTATCAGTGGTGGTGTGATTCTCACGGTCATCTGGGCCTTGTAATGAGGGCGCTGTAACATACTATGGAATAAAACAGCTCGTAGCGTCAATACGGAGCTATTAAGAACCCTCCGCAGACCGTCACATTCCGGGCCGACCTGCCAGCCACTAGTTTGCATGGCGCGCACCACACCTTAACATTCAGGAAATATAAACACTAAAGTAGTATAATGTGATCCTTTATTGACATTATACTGCTTTAGTGTTTATATTTCCATTGTGTCAGTATTTTGAACCATTTATTTCCACCTTAACATTCAAATACCTTCCGCAAATCTTCTTCCTCCGCACATGTACTGATATACAATACCTGTAATATATCACCAGTCTCACGAAAATAGCAACTTTCACCGCCAGGACCTGATCTAGCAGCTGGTCTACCTAGAATACAATTGTTTTACTATATGCTTCTTGGCGACTTTTTATTGTACTTTAAAATTATTTTAGGTTGTGTTAATACAAATTAACCGGTTCTAACAAAAAGTAGAAAATACAAAAATGGGTCACCGGTGAGCATATGTTCTCAGGAAAAATCAGCGTTGTAGCATAATGACTTTTTTCTCTTTATAAGTCTTAATTAGTCAATAATTTGTCTTGGTCCTCCAGCACCAGCCAGGTGAAGGCTTCCACCACAGTAATATTCGCAGCCTTGTATACACCACTACTCAAGACAACTTTCATCCACATGGATAATCGCATAAACTCAAGTGTATATCCACTAAGAGAGACGTTGTGTAGTTTTAAAAATAGGTTGGATAAATACATGAGTGGGTGTGGATGGGTGTGAGTTGGACCTGACTAGCTTGTGCTACTAGGTCAGATGCCGTGAATGTGACTGATCTGACGGTGGGAGAATTGGACCTGCCTCGCATGGGCCAGTAGGCCTGCTGCAGTGTTCCTTCTTTCTTAAGTTCTTATATAAACTTCTCTGTGTATGGATAACTAAAGTGTAATGAACACTTGTCAGTGCTCAGGAATAACGCACACGAGACAGAAACACAAGATAAACTGATCTGTATATTGTGTGTGTTGACTAACACAGAGGTACACACAACTCTCCACATACACACACCATAATCTTTGCATCAGTTACATCGACTCATGAGGAAGTAAGATTTCTGAAACCAAAGAGAATACCTCCGCTTTCTTGGATCAAGAGCAAGTCAACATTAAAGAATCCCCCCCTCCCATTAAAGGGCCAAATTTGTTAATAAATTTGGCAAGCTGAGCGCATAATTGTAATTCCATGACTTGCCTGGGCTTCCCACAGATATATTTTTTTTTTTAGGTCAGTTAACCCGCCCTGTTTACAAGCTTTGATTGTTCTTGGACGATCACGATCAAACTGAATGCCTCCTATTTGCAAGTCCTATATCATTCTTAGTTGGTTTAGCGCCTCCCCATGAATTAATGATAATAATAATAACATTAATAATAATAATAACAATAATAATAATAATAATAATATAAAAAGACTTGAGTGTATTATAGTTACCCAACTTAAGCACCGAGGTACTGAATGTATTCGGTTATCCTTTACACAGAGGCATCAATGCATGATAACTAACCTCAAACACAGCGAACGGAGGGTCGAGCCTCCAGCAGTCCCTGAGCTCAGTGACCTGCGCAGATTTAGAGCCCGACATCCAGTGAAATAAATCAAGCATTAATATCTTAAAATTCTGACGCAGATGTGTAATTTCGTGTACAAACTACTGGGTGAGTTGGTGTGTGATGGCACAGCGAAATTATTTATTAACTAAACTTGGATCCACCCGCAGTGTATTGTTACTCTATAGCTGTGTCAACATCCAGTGTGTTGCTACACTACTCGATACGACAGATAAATTATGGGAACAAAAGCTGTTTGCCTGTTATTCTTGAGGATAAAGAAGATGGGGGGTTAATGAGAGAGTTGTGTGATATGGGAAAAAAAAGTGTAAGCAAAAATCCGTTTAAAGAAAGTGGATGACTCAGTACTGTGCATTGTGTCCCATTCTCGTGGTAATTGTGTCCCATCCTCGTAGCAATTGTCTCACCCTGGTGGTAATCGTGTCCCATCCTCGTGGTAATTATGTCCTATCCTCGTAGTAATTGTGTCTCACCCTCGTGGTAATCGTGTCCCATCCTCGTGGTAATTGTGTCCCATCCTCGTAGTAATTGTGTCTCACCCTCGTGGTAATCGTGTCCCATCCTCGTGGTAATCGTGTCCCATCCTCATAGTAATCGTGTCCCATCCTCATGGTAATTGTAGGCTCATTCGCCGTTGTCAGTCTCAGTATGGAAGTCCTCAATACGGTGAAGCTGCTCTGCTTGAATCACTACCACGGTAGCAGCGTTCTCACCTGCAGATGACAACCACTGTACGGGCCTCGTTATCTTGTCCTGATGTTGATGCTTCGTTCAAAGGGAAGCCTTGATGCTGGTGCTCCTTCAAGCTCACTCCTTGATGTTGGCGCACCCTACAAAGATGCTCCTTGATGCTGGTGCTCCCTTCAAGCACACTCCTTGATGTTGGCGCACCCTACAAAGACGCTCCTTGATGCTGGTGCTCCCTTCAAGCACACTCCTTGATGTTGGCGCACCCTACAAAGACGCTCCTTGATGCTGGTGCTCCCTTCAAGCACACTCCTTGATGTTGGCGCACCCTACAAAGATGCTCCTGATGCTGGTGCTCCTTCAAGCACACTCCTTGATGTTGGCGCACCCTACAAAGACGCTCCTTGATGCTGGTGCTCCTTCAAGCACACTCCTTGATGTTGGCGCACCCTACAAAGACGCTCCTTGATGCTGGTGCTCCCTTCAAGCACACTTCTTGATGTTGGCGCACCCTACAAAGACGCTCCTTGATGCTGGTACTCCCTTCAAGATGCCTTAATGCTGGTGTACCCTTCAAGGTGCCTTGATGTTTTTGCACCCTTCAAGAGCGCTCCTTGATGCTAATAAAAGGCACTTTATCTCAGGAAATAAGACCATCCTTCTCTCCGAATTTAACCTCATTACTTCCCATGCCACAGACGCTATTAAACCCATAATAATAATAATAATAATGATAATGAATTTACCTCCATAACCGCCCATAAAGTATCTGCTTAGGACCATAGATTCGATCAGTCTCTTTCGACACCACTGGAACCTCTATCACAAAGGTACCCCTGCCACTGTGATTACACTGGCACCACGACCCTGCATGAAGGGGGTAACCCCTTGACAGTTTTCAAGAAATATATCGCCTGGGGTTAACGATATAACACGCCAGGGATAATATATCATCATGCAACTACTTTTTTTTGTTGTTGCTTCGTTAACCTGCAGTTGCGAGATTACAAACTCCGACTTCCGGTGTGTGTGTGTGTGTGTGTTTGGTGGGGCACTCATGTACACTCATGTACGCCTGCAGTATATACTACATGCTGGAAAACAGCCAGATATACACACGTTGAAAACGAGCAGAAACTTAACTTTATCGACAAGTATGCATACATATGCAAAACACGCTCACACAAAAACGCGCGCGCACACACACACACACACACACACACACACACACACACACAGAGGAGAGAGGAAGGCCCAGAAACAGTACGAAAATGACATAGCATCGAAAGTCAAGTCTGACCCGAAACTGATGTACAGTCACATCAGAAGGAAGACAACAGTCAAGGACCAGCTGATAAGGCTGAGGAGGGAAGATGGGGAACTCACAAGAAACGACCAAGAGGTATGTGAGGAGCTCAACTCGAGGTTTAAGGAGGTATTCACAGTGGAGGCAGGAAGGCAGCTGGGTAGACAGGACAGAGCACGACACCAACCAGGAATATATCAAGTGTTGGATGGCATACACACAACTGAGGAGGAGGTGAAGCAGTTACTCAGTGACCTTGACACCTCAAAGGCGATTGGTCCGGACAATATCTCCCCGTGGGTCCTTCGGGAGGGTGCAGAGGTGCTGAGTGTGCCACTTACCATAATATTCAACACATCCCTTGAAACTGGGCAGCTACCTGAGGTATGAAAAAAGACCAACGTAGTCCCCATTTTTAAGAAAGGAGACAGAAAAGAGGCACTAAACTATAGACCGGTGTCACTTACGTGTATAGTGTGCAAACTCTTGGAGAAAATCATCAGGAAAAGAATGGTTCAGCATCTGGAACGGCACAGGATAAGCAACGCCAGACAGCAAGGATTCATGGAAGGCAAATCCTGTGTAACAAACCTCCTGGAGTTCTATGACAAAGTAACAGGTAAGACAAGAGAGAGAAGGGTGGGTTGATTGCATTTTCCTGGACTGCAGGAAGGCCTTCGACACAGTACCTCATATGAGATTAGTGAAGAAGCTGGAAGACCTAGCGTGCATAACAGGAAGGGCACTGGAATGGATCAGGGAATACCTCACAGGGAGGCAACAACGGGTCATGGTGCGTGATGAGGTATCACAGTGGGCGCCTGTGACGAGCGGGGTCCCGCAGGGGTCAGTCCTAGGACCAGTGCTATTCTTGGTATATGTGAATGACATGACGGACGGAATAGACTCAGAAGTGTCTCTGTTCGCAGATGATGTGAAATTAATGAGGAGAATCAAATCAGATGAGGGCCAAGCAGGACTTCAAAGAGACCTGGACAAGCTGGACAGCTGGTCTAGCAATTGGCTCCTCGAATTTAATCCCACCAAATGCAAAGTCATGAATATCGGGGAAGGGCAAAGAAGACCGCTGACAGAGTACAGGCTAGGTGGACAAAGGCTACAAACCTCGGTAAAGGAGAAAGACCTTGGGGTGAGCATAACACCAAGCACGTCTCCGGAAGCACACATCAACCAGATAACTGCGGCAGCATATGGGCGACTAGCAAACCTAAGATTAGCGTTCCGTTACCTTAACAAGGAATCGTTCAAGACACTGTACACCGTGTACATCAGGCCCATACTAGAGTATGCAGCACCAGTCTGAAACCCACACCTGGTCAAGCACGTCAAGAAATTAGAGAAAGTGCAAAGGTTTGCGACAAGGTTAGTTCCACAGATCAGGGGACTGTCCTACGAAGAAAGGTTGCGGGAAATAGGACTAACAACACTGGATGACAGAAGGGTTAGAGGAGACATGATAACGACAGAAAATACTACGGGGAATCGACAAGGTAGATAGTGACAGGATGTTCCAGAGAGGGAACACAGAAACAAGGGGGCACAATTGGAAGCTGAAAACTCAGATGAGTCAAAGGGATTTTTAGGAAGCATTTCTTCAGCCATAGAGTAGTCAGGAAGTGGAACAGTGTAGCAAATGATGTAGTGGAGTCAGGAACCATACATAGCTTTAAGACGAGGTATGATAAAGCTCATGGAGCAGGGAGAGAAGAGACCCAGTAGCGGACAGTGAAGAGGCAGGGCCAGGAGCTGAGTCTCGACCCCTGCAACCACAATTTGGTGAGTACAATTAGGTGAATACATACAAGAATATGGATCAGTAAAATGGGAGTACGCAAATCCTCCCAGATTGCCCTACCAGCTTTCCTATCCTCTTCCATAGCATCAAATGAGTTAATAAGACAAATTCTTCCGGACAACCTCAGTGACTCAGCAGGAATACAAGACCCTAGCTACGCCAGTGCCATCACTGAATGGGAGACTCTTGCTGCTCCATCACCAAAACCTAATGCAGCACTGGCCTACAAACAGTCAAGTTGGGATGGCCCCATCACTGAAAAGGTGTTTGCCAACATGCTTAGGGCTGTAACATCAGACAGGGAGACTGCCCGTCTCCAAGCTGTGAGTGCACATCAATATGGGGACTTCCTCCAAACAGTTCCCATTTCGCCAATGGGAACACGCCTCGACCCTAAGACCCTCCGTATTGCAGTGGCTCTGCGCCTTGCTGTCCCAATTCACACGGAATATACGTGTATTTGCAGCGATGCGCAAGCCGACCAATATGGTCTACATGGTCTTAACTGTTCTAAAACCAAGGGCTGGCATGCAAGACACAATGAGGTCAACGACATCATAAAGAGAACCCTTGCTACAGCTGGATGCCCAGCCGAGAAAGAGCCCCGATCACTAGCAGCCAACAATACCCACAACCCAGCAAACCGCCCCGACGGGATCACCATCTATCCTTGGAAGAATGGCAAGCTCTTAGCATGGGACTATACCTGTGTGTCGACGCTGTCTGACACCTACATCCCTCACAGTGTCAGGCGACAGGGAGGAGCTGCTGACCACAGAGAGGAGTACAAGATCGGCAAGTAGAGGGACATAAGCCAACAGTATCAATTTGTCCCAGTGGGATCAGAGACCTTGGGAGCGTGGGGAAAAAAGGCAACACGTTTCCTTAAAGAACTGGGTTCCAGACTCATCGACACCACCAGGGACCCAAGGGCAGCCACTCTGGCTTCGGAGGAGCTGGAGGAGATTCATAATCTTTGATATATTGTACCAATGTATTCATGTTTGTGTTTTTTCTGTCAATGTATTCTGTCTATTAATAAAGTTCATATAGAATATAGGGGGTGGTAGGAGAAGAAAATATTTAAACAGCTCCGGGGAGAACTTTGAGTTTTCCCTGAGGTACGTTTATTGTCTTCTCTGAGGATGAGGGTCCCCAGTAAAGTTCCAGAGGTGGTACCTCTCTCTCTCTCTCTCTCTCTCTCTCTCTCTCTCTCTCTCTCTCTCTCTCTATCTATTTCAATATATATATATATATATATATATATATATATATATATATATATATATATAAATAGAAATATATAATTAGCTGGAGTAAAATGATCCTTCAGTAGAGCGCCTGGAAGGCTGGTAAGGAACCGAGGATCTGGTGCTTTAAAAATAAAAATATTAGGGATCAAGAGCCTAGAAAGTAACGCTGGTTAATTGTAGTGTAACTGAGGTGTTTCCAGAGGCTTAGATTCCAACCACCCTTCCCTTATCTGAAGAATACCTGGAAGATACATGAATCAGCGTACAGACACATGAATCAGCGTACATACACATGAATCAGCGTACAGACACATGAATAAGCGAACATACACATGAATCAGCGTACATACACATGAATCAGCGTACATACACATGAATCAGCGTACAGACACATGAATCAGCGTACAGACACATGAATAAGCGAACATACACATGAATCAGCGTACATACACATGAATCAGCGTACATACACATGAATCAGCGTACAGACACATGAATCAGCGTACAGACACATGAATAAGCGAACATACACATGAATCAGCGTACATACACATGAATCAGCGTACAGACACATGAATCAGCGTACAGACACATGAATAAGCGAACATACACATGAATCAGCGTACATACACATGAATCAGCGTACAGACACATGAATCAGCGTACAGACACATGAATCAGCGTACAGACACATGAATCAGCGTACAGACACATGATTCAGCGTACAGATACATGAATCAGCGTACAGGAACATGAATCAGCGTACAGACACAGACTCATGTGTTCATGTACACATTAATACCAAGCACAACCGTGCCATCATACATATCGTCAGTACAATAACTAACAGAGTATACACGGGAACACAGTTATACACAGGGATCCGTATACACAAACACGGCGGTTATAAAAATAAAAACACGGAGATAGATGAATAACCACGGATAATGCAGAGAAAACTTAATATTTGCATGACCATTCCACACGCATGCTGACACGCAGGAGGCAGGAACCATACATAGTTTTAAGACGAGGTATGATAAAGCTCATGGAGCAGGGAGAGCAGAGACCCAGTAGCGGACAGCGAAGAGGCGGGGCCAGGAGCTGAGTCTCGACCCCTGCAACCACAATTAGGTGAGTACAATTAGGTGAGTACGGACACGCACACACACACACACACGCCTCGATGGCATGGTGGCTAGCGCTCTTGCTTCACGCACGGAGGGTCCGGGTTCAATTCCCGGCGGGGCCGAAACATTTCGAAGTGTTTCGTTACACACACACACATACACACACATATATACAACAAGCCTAGTGTCTAATCGACATGTGCCTAGGACAAAATGGTAACTAACGCCAGGAGGTACGCATAACCACACGCACACAAACACACGCATAGCCACACGCAAACACGCACACACAGTGTACACACGGAGCTGAGTATCGACCCCTGCAACCACAATTAGGTGAGTACATGGTCTGAGTGTTATGCCTGTCCTCACGAGTGTCCACGCCTGTCACCCCCTTCCTCCTGGTTCACCCCTGCCACCACCCTTCTTCCTGGTTCACCCCTGCCACCCACCCTTCCTCCTGGTCCACCCCTGCCACCACCCTTCCTCCTGGTCCACCCCTGCCACTACCCTTCTTTCTGGTTCACTCCTGCCACCCACCCTTCCTCCTGGTCCACCCCTGCCACCACCCTTTCTCCTTGTTCACCCCTGCCACCAACCTTCCTCCTGGTTCACCCTTGCCACCACCCTCCTGGTTCACCCCTGCCACCACCCTTCCTCCTGGTTCACCCTTTCCACCACCCTTCCTCCTGGTTCACCCCTGCCACCACCCTCCTGGTTCACTCCTGCCACCCACCCTTCCTCCTGGTCCACCCCTGCCACCCACCCTTCCTCCTGGTCCACCCCTGCCACCCACCCTTCTTCCTGGTCCATCCCTGCCACCACCCTTTCTCCTGGTTCACCCTGCCACCATCCTTCCTCCTGGTTCACCCCTGCCACCACCCTTCCTCCTGGTTCACTCTTGCCACCACCCTTCCTCCTGGTTCACCCCTGCCACCCACCCTTCTTCCTGGTCCATCCCTGCCACCACCCTTTCTCCTGGTTCACCCCTGCCACCATCCTTCCTCCTGGTTCACCCCTGCCACCACCCTTCCTCCTGGTTCACTCTTGTCACCACCCTTCCTTCTGGTTCACCCCTGCCACCCACCCTTCCTCCTGGTCCACCCTGCCACCCACCCTTCTTCCTGGTCCATCCCTGCCATCACCCTTTCTCCTGGTTCACCCCTGCCACCATCCTTCCTCCTGGTTCACCCCTGCCACCACCCTTCCTCCTGGTTCACTCTTGATACCACCCTTCCTCCTGGTTCACCCCTGCCACCACCCTTCCTCCTGGTTCACCCCTGCCACCACTCTTCCTTCTGTTTCACCCCTGCCACCACCCTTCCTCCTGGTTCACCCCTGCCACCACTCTTCCTTCTGGTTCACCCCTGCCACCCCCCTTCCTCCTGGTTCACTCTTGCCACCACTCTTCCTCCTGGTTCACCCCTGCCACCATCCTTCCTCCAGGTTCACCCCTGCCACCACCCTTCCTCCTGATTCACTCTTGCCACCACCCTTCCTCCTGGTTCACCCCTGCCACCACTCTTCCTTCTGGTTCACCCCTGCCACCCCCCTTCCTCCTGGTTCACTCTTGCCACCACTCTTCCTCCTGGTTCACTCTTGCCACCACTCTTCCTTCTGGTTCACCCCTGCCACCACCCTTCCTCCTGGTTCACTCTTGCCACCACTCTTCCTCCTGGTTCACCCCTGCCACCACTCTTCCTTCTGGTCCACCCCTGCCACCACCCTTCCTTCTGGTCCACCCCTGGTCAGTCCCTCAGCCTTGTAGCAGTGGTAGTAGTTTTGAGGTGGTCAGTCTCTAAGGGTGCAACCTGCATTAGCTGCAAGTTGGAAAAAATTTAGTTTTAGAAAGATTACAGGAAAGTACTGGCGTAGCAATAGAGTGAGCGTGGGTGGGTGTGAGTTAGACCCGCCTAGCTGGACCAATAGGCCTACTGCAGTATTCATTTTTTATATACCGACAAGTAATGTTAATAGGACACAATATGCAATTTATGGCATTTTATTGAGAAGACGTTTCGCCCTCCAGAGATTTGATCAATTCTCGTGTGAGAATTGATCAAGTCCCTTGTGCATAAAACGTTGTCTTAATAAGATGCTGGAAACAGCATACTGTGTTGTATACGTTGTTGTGTTGATGTAAAGTGTGTTGTTGTGTTGATGTACTGTGTGTTGTTGTGTTGCAGGGTACCTGGTGCTGCTGATGTACTCAAGTGTTGTTGTGTTGCAGGGTACCTGGTGCTGCTGATGTACTCAAGTATTGTTGTGTTGCAGGGTACCTGGTGCTGGTGATGTACTCGACTGTTGTTATGTTGCAGGGCACCTGGTGCTGGTGATATACTCAAGTGTTGTTGTGTTGCAGGGTACCTGGTGCTGGTGATGTACTCAAGTGTTGTTGTGTTACAGGGTACCTGGTGCTGGTGATGTACTCAATGTTTGGCGTTGTTGTGATTACGTGGAAGGGTACCTGGTGCTGCTGATGTACTCAAGTGTTGTTGTGCTGCAGGGTACCTGGTGCTGCTGATGTACTCAAGTGTTGTTGTGTTGCAGGGTACCTGGTGCTGGTGATGTACTCGACTGTTGTTGTGTTGCAGGGTACCTGGTGCTGGTGATGTACTCAAGTGTTGTTGTGTTGCAGGGCACCTGGTGCTGGTGATATACTCAAGTGTTGTTGTGTTGCAGGGTACCTGGTGCTGCTGATGTACTCAAGTGTTGTTGTGTTACAGGGTACCTGGTGCTGGTGATGTACTCAAGTGTTGTTGTGTTACAGGGTACCTGGTGCTGGTGATGTACTCAAGTGTTGTTGTGTTGCAGGGTACCTGGTGCTGCTGATGTACTCAAGTGTTGTTGTGTTGCAGGGTACCTGGTGCTGGTGATGTACTCGACTGTTGTTGTGTTGCAGGGTACCTGGTGCTGGTGATGTACTCAAGTGTTGTTGTGTTGCAGGGCACCTGGTGCTGGTGATATACTCAAGTGTTGTTGTGTTACAGGGTACCTGGTGCTGGTGATGTACTCAAGTGTTGTTGTGTTGCAGGGTACCTGGTGCTGGTGATGTACTCAAGTGTTGTTGTATTACAGGGTACCTGGTGCTGGTGATGTACTCAAGTGTTGTTGTGTTGCAGGGTACCTGGTGCTGGTGATGTACTCAAGTGTTGTTGTGTTGCAGGGTACCTGGTGCTGGTGATGTACTCAAGTGTTGTTGTGTTGCAGGGTACCTGGTGCTGGTGATGTACTCAAGTGTTGTTGTGTTGCAGGGTACCTGGTGCTGGTGATGTACTCAAGTGTTGTTGTGTTGCAGGGTACCTGGTGCTGGTGATGTACTCAAGTGTTGTTGTGTTGCAGGGTACCTGGTGCTGGGAGTACTCTCTGTGGTATCATGTATCATCCAGGTGATCCTTCTCTGTCTCCTGGCCGCCCTCGCTCCTGCCCACGTCACGCCCGCGCCGCCGCCCACCCCCAGCGAGGAGAGGATGAAGGCGTGGACACAGTTCCTAGGCGGTGCTCAGGGAGCCATGGCGGTGCTCGTGGGCGGCATGGTGGGCGTGACGATCATAGTAACCTCGTGTTGTTGTAAGACTCCTAAGGACAATGTCGTGGGCGTGTACCACCCCAGGTGACACTGCCGCCCGCGCCCATCATTACCACGGTCGTCACAATCATTTGACGCCCACTCATCGCCCACTTTCCACATGCCTCACGCCCACACAGACACCGGACGTGATGAGCACCATGCCCAGGCTTAAAAGTACAATTAGAATAATCTATTCTTTAAGAGGCACGTAAGTTTCCCCGTCTTCTAATAATATGTTCATTTTTCCACTATAATCTACCTTGTCCATAATTACTATCGCATTTGCTTTGTCTGTTTCGTAAGATGAAGTCCAGGATCTTTCCTTAATTCATGGTATAACTTAACAAATGTTCCTCAAAGATTTGTTAAGTTATACCATCAATTAAGGAAAGATCTTAGACTTCACCTTAAGAAAACAAAGCAAATGCGATAGTAATTAGATTATAGTGGAAAAATTGCATATTATTAGAAGACGGGGGTAGTTACGTGCCCTTTCAGAAGGTACCAGCTTGTAGGGGGCAGCAGCCTCCTCACAGCGGGTGCTCACTTCTGCCACACACTCTTACATTACTCTGAAATTCTCCTGTTCATGATTTCTCTATCTTTCTCTCTCTGTTCTCCCAGTGTCTTGATGTATGTGTCTCTCCTCCTGTGCATTATTTTCCATGTTTTTTATTCTCTCTCTCTCTCTCTCTCTCTCTCTCTCTCTCTCTCTCTCTCTCTCTCTCTCTCTCTCTCTCTCTCTCTCTCTCTCTCTTTCTCTCTCGCTGTATAACGCCTACTGGGTTAGGCCTTATTCTTTTTTTATTATAGTCAGAAATTCTGTTTCTCTTCCGACTGTCACTATTTGCTCTCTCTCTTATTTCTCTTCCATAATCGTTTTCTCTCTTCCCTGGCTCTCCCTCCCTTCCCTCCGTGTAATCTCCTCTTCACCTCAGTGTGTACACACTGTAGCGGTGTACACACTGTAGCGGTGTACACACTGTAGCAGTGTACACACTGTAGCAGTGTACACACTGTAGCGGTGTACACACTGTAGCAGTGTACACACTGTAGCGGTGTACACACTGTAGCAGTGTACACACTGTAGCGGTGTACACACTGTAGCAGTGTACACATCGTGTACATGGCGTGTACACACTGTAGCAGTGTACACACTGTAGCGTGTACACACTGTGAAGCGTGTACACACTGTAGCGTGTAACACTGTGCAGTGTACACACTGTAGCAGTGTACACACTGTAGCGGTGTACACACTGTAGCAGTGTACACACTGTAGCGTGTACACACTGTGCGTGTACACACTGTAGCGTGTACACACTGTAGCAGTGTACACACTGTAGCGGTGTACACACTGTGCGTGTACACACTGTAGCGAGTGTACACACTGTAGCGTGTACACACTGTAGTGCCGAGTGTACACACTGTAGCAGTGTACACACTGTAGCGGTGTACACACTGTAGCGGTGTACACACTGTAGCGGTGTACACACTGTAGCGGTGTACACACTGTAGCGGTGTACACACTGTAGCAGTGTGCACACTGTAGCGGTGTACACGACTGTGACACACTGTGCGGTGTACACACTGTGGCAGTGTACACACTGTAGCGGTGTACACACTGTAGCGGTGTACACCACTGTAGCGTGTACACATGTAGCGTGTACACACTGTAGCGGTGTACACACTGTAGCAGTGTACACACTGTAGCAGGTGTACACACTGTAGCGAGTGTACACACTGTGCGTGTACACACTGTAGCGGTGTACACACTGTAGCGGTGTACACCCTGGAGCAGTGTGCACACTGTAGCGGTGTATACACTGTAGCAGTGCGCACACTGTAGCGGTGTGCACACTGTAGCGGTGTACACACTGTAGCGGTGTACACACTGTAGCGGTATACACACTGTAGCGGTGTACACACTGTAGCGGTGTACACACTGTAGCGGTGTACACCCTGTAGCGGTGTACACCCTGTAGCGGTGTGCACACTGTAGCGATGTACACACTGTAGCAGTGTACACACTGTAGAGGTATACACACTGTAGCGGTGTACACACTGTAGCAGTGTGCACACTGTAGCGGTGTACACACTGTAGCGGTGTGCACACTGTAGCGGTGTGCACACTGTAGCGATGTACACCATGTAGCGGTGTACACCCTGTAGCGGTGTACACCCTGTAGCGGTGTACACCCTGTAGCGGTGTGCACACTGTAGCGGTGTACACACTGTAGCAGTGTACACACTGTAGAGGTATACACACTGTAGCGGTGTACACACTGTAGCGGTGTACACACTGTAGCGGTGTACACACTGTAGCGGTGTACACCCTGTAGCAGTGTGCACACTGTAGAGGTATACACACTGTAGCAGTGTACACACTGTAGCGGTGTACACCCTGTAGCAGTGTGCACACTGTAGAGGTATACACACTGTAGCGGTGTACACACTGTAGCGGTGTACCCTGTAGCAGTGTGCACACTGTAGCGGTGTACACACTGTAGCGGTGTACACACTGTAGCGTGTACACCCTGTAGCGGTGTACACCCTGTAGCGGTGTGCACACTAGCGGTGAATACACTGTAGGGTGTACACACTGTAGCGGTGTACACACTGTAGCGGTGTACACACCTGGTCACCAGTACGGGCGGAGGTGTCACAGTGTTGAGTGACAGGTGTGCAGGACGCACCTCACCTGTCATATATCCGCCGCTGGTTCCAGGACGTGACACACGCCCACTGCACGCCCCGGAAGCTCACACCGTGGGCGGGACCCCACCCCCACGCCCACCACCTGCTTGGGCTGGACCCCTTACAGCGTCACCATGGACAAAGTACACGTTCCTACTGAAATTATAGTGACTTCTGTACAGTGAAGTACAGAGTAGTGTTTTGTACGTAGAACCAGTGTGATGAACCAGTGTGATGAACTGGTGTGACAGTAGAACCAGTGTGATGAGCTGGTGTGACAGTAGAACCAGTGTGATGAACTGTTGTGACAGTAGAACCAGTGTGATGAACTGGTGTGACAGTAGAATCAGTGTGATGAGCTGGTGTGGCAGTAAAACCAGTGTGATGAACTGGTGTGACAGTAGAACCAGTGTGATGAGCCAGTGTGATGAGCTGGTGTGACAGTAGAACCAGTGTGATGAACCAGTGTGATGAGCTGGTGTGACAGTAGAACCAGTGTGATGAACTGGTGTGACAGTAGAACCAGTGTGATGAGCTGGTGTGACAGTAGAACCAGTGTGATGAACTGGTGTGACAGTAGAACCAGTGTGATGAACTGGTGTGACAGTAGAACCAGTGTGATGAACTGGTGTGACAGTAGAACTAGTGTGATGAACTGGTGTGACAGTAGAACTAGTGTGATGAACTGGTGTGACTGTGCTAGTAACATGAAACAAAGTGCGGTTCAACAGAAATACCCGGGAAGGGAAGAATGAGATTATGTACTCACCTATTTGTGGTTGTAGGGGTTGATTCACAGCTCTGTGTGATGGATTCTGTGTGATGGATTCTATGTGATGGATTCTGTGTGATGGATTCTGTGTGATGGATTCTATGTGATGGATGCTGTGTGATGGATTCTATGCGATGGATTCTGTGTGATGAAGTCTTTGTGATGGATTCTATGTGATGGATTCTATGTGATGGATTCTGTGTGATGGATTCTGTGTGATGGATTCTGTGTGATGGATTCTATGTGATGGATTCTATGTGATGCATTCTGTGTGATGGAGTCTATGTGATGGATTCTGACAACTGGATTGTCAGGGGCTTGGCTTTTCAGTTCTCTTTAATATACCATCGCCAAATCGCATTTTTGGGGCATATTTCATGTACAGTCTGTCGGCGCTTGTATACCAGTGCGATGGCACTGGTGCCGAAGCAGTGGAAGCTGCGGAATCGACGTGATGAACTGGCACTGACAAGGTGGAGATGCGTGGAGGTGAGTGTTGGTGTTGTGGAGTGTAGTGCTCAGTTGTGTTACCCTTGACTGAGGTGCTCACTCTCCAGCAAAGTGGTGAAACTGAAGTCAGACGCCACCACACACACACAACACCCACACACCTACATAATACGCTCCTGCCTTAACCTACTTTTTTTTCTTTTGCATTTCATTATCTACCTACTAGTTGTTATTCATTATGCTATTGCCTTACACATTACGCTGTCTCTTCTGTTTCCCCCATTGCATTAAATTCTGGTGTATCTTTATATACAAAAGCTTTAGCGTGCTCTAGTGAGCTTTCTTTTCTCTCCTTCCTGGCCATAACATTTTTATGCCAAGGATACGGCAGAAAGTTGGAAAAAAATAAAGTATATTATATCATTATGTGTTTTAGTTTCTCCTGTGTGAAGATAACTGTAAGATCACCTTCCTCTTGTATCATACATTCCTCTTGTATCATACAGCGAAGCTTCACTGTAGGAAGGTGACTGTAAGATCACCTTCCTCTTGTATCATACAGTGAAGCTTTACTGTAGGAAGGTGACTGTAAGATCACCTTCCTCTTGTATCATACATTCCTCTTGTATCATACATTGAAGCTTCACTGTAGGAAGGTGACTGTAAGATCACCTTCCTCTTGTATCATACAGTGAAGCTTCACTGTGGGAAGGTGACTGTAAGATCACCTTCCTCTTGTATCATACAGTGGCTACTGTGGAAGGTGACTGTAAGATCACCTCTGTCACGGGAAGGTGACTGTAAGATCACCTTCCTCTTGTATCATACATTGAAGCTTCACTGTGGGATGGTGACTGTAAGATCACCTTCCTCTTGTATCATACATTGAAGCTTCACTGTGGGAAGGTGACTGTAAGATCACCTTCCTCTTGTATCATACATTGAAGCTTCACTGTGGGAAGGTGACTGTAAGATCACCTTCCTCTTGTATCATACATTGAAGCTTCACTGTAGGAAGGTGACTGTAAGATCACCTTCCTCTTGTATCATACATTGAAGCTACTGTGGAAGGTGACTGTAAGATCACCTTCCTCTTGTATCATACATTGAGCTTCACTGTAGGAAGGTGACTGTAAGATCACCTTCCTCTTGTATCATACATTGAAGCTTTACTGTAGGAAGGTGACTGTAAGATCACCTTCTCTATCATACATTGAAGCTTCCTGTGGGAAGGTGACTGTAAGATCACCTTCCTCTTGTATCATACATTGAAGCTTCACTGTAGGAAGGTGACTGTAAGATCACCTTCCTCTTGTATCATACAGTGAAGCTTCACTGTAGGAAAGTGACTGTAAGATCACCTTCCTCTTGTATCATACATTGAAGCTTTACTGTAGGAAGGTGACTGTAAGATCACCTTCCTCTTGTATCATACATTGATGCTTCACTGTAGGAAGGTGACTGTAAGATCACCTTCCTCTTGTATCATACATTGAAGCTTCACTGTAGGAAGGTGACTGTAAGATCACCTTCCTCTTGTATCATACATTGAAGCTTCACTGTAGGAAGGTGACTGTAAGATCACCTTCCTCTTGTATCATACATTGAAGCTTCACTGTAGGAAGGTGACTGTAAGATCACCTTCCTCTTGTATCATACAGTGAAGCTTCACTGTAGGAAGGTGACTGTAAG
The DNA here is from genome assembly GCA_009830355.1 of Cherax destructor. NCBI lineage: Eukaryota > Metazoa > Arthropoda > Malacostraca > Decapoda > Parastacidae > Cherax > Cherax destructor. The sequence continues at coordinate 22,810 of WNWK01006029.1, read as the reverse complement.
ATCACCTTCCGAAACATAAAATTATACTTGTGACGTAGTAACTTTACAATTAATTTATGCAATACTTTAAAAGTTGCTGAATGATACATCTGCAGCACCTGGGTATCTTTACTGAGAGACTTTTCGCCCATCAAGAGCTTTATCAATAAAATACAAAGAACTGAAATTTTATAGTAGAGCCAGTGGAAGAAACAGTGAGATTCAGCAGTTGTAGATGTTTTTACATGTGGGTGGGGCCCACTAGTGGAAGTACAACTGCTGCAGGTGAAGTGTGTATGTGTTAGTTAGTTACCATTTTGTCCTAGGCACATGTCGATTAGACACTAGGCCTGTTGTATGTATGTGTGTAACGAAACACTTCGAAATGTTTCGGTCCCGCCGGGAATTGAACCCGGGCCCTCCGTGCGTGAAGCAAGAGCGCTAGCCACCATGCCATCGGGGCGTGTGTGTGTGTGTGTGTGTGTGTGTTTACGTGTATACCCTTTACTGACTAGAGCACTTACTGACCTATTGCTTCCGGCGTTCTGTAAACTTTTAAAACTTCCTTCCACCTATTAAGCCAAAACTCTGGCAAGAAAATAAAACATAATGAGTGTGAGAGGGGCAGTGAGGGAGCAATGAGAGGGCAGTGAGAGGGCAGTGAGGGTGCAGCGAGGAGGCAGTGAGGGAGCAGCGAGGAGGCAATAAGAGGCAGTGAGAATACAATGAGGGAGTAGTGAGGGAGCAATAAGAGGCAGTGAGAATACAATGAGGGAGTAGTGAGGGAGCAGTGAGGGGTAGTGAGAGGGCAGTGAGGAGGGCAGTGAGGGGCAGCGAGGAGGCAATAAGAGGGTGCAGCTGAGGAGAGGCATGAGGGAGCAGCGAGGAGCAATAAGAGGCAGTGAGAATACAATGAGGGAGTAGTGAGGGAGCAGTGAGGGTAGGAGAGGGGAGTGAGAGGGCAGTGAGGGTGCAGCGAGGAGGCAGTGAGGGAGCAGCGAGGAGGCAATAAGAGGCAGTGAGAATACAATGAGGGAGTAGTGAGGGTAGTGAGAGGGCAGTGAGAGGGCAGTGAGGGTGCAGCGAGGAGGCAGTGAGGGAGCAGCGAGGAGGCAATAAGAGGCAGTGAGAATACAATGAGGGAGTAGTGAGGGAGCAGTGAGGGGTAGTGAGAGGGCAGTGAGGGTGACGAGGAGGCAGTGAGGAGAGCAGGAGGCAATAAGAGGCAGTGAGAATACAATGAGGAGAGTGAGACAGTGAGGTAGTGAGAGCAGTGAGGAACTACACGTTCCTCGGAGATAACCATTAAAAGTCTTATTTGAAGCCTGGGGGGAAAAACACGTTATTTAGGAACATAGGAACACAAAAATGAAGGAACACTGTAGCAGGCCTATATGGCCTATGCTACGCATGTCCAACTCACACCCACTCATGTATGCATCCAACCCATATTTAAAGCTATCCAAGGTTTTCCCCCTACATGACGCAACCATATACCCACCCTATGGGTGAAGATCATCCCATACCCATCCTGTGGGTGAAGATCATCCCATACCCATCCTGTGGGTGAAGATCATCCCATACCCATCCTGTGGGTGAAGATCATCCCATACCCATCCTGTGGGTGAAGATCATCCCATACCCATCATGTGGGTGAAGATCATCCCATACCCATCCTGTGGGTGAAGATCATCCTATACCCATCATGTGAGTGAAGACCATCCCATGCCCATCCTGTGGTGAGAATCATACCATCTGTGGTAAGATCATCATACCATCATGTGGTGAAGCCATCCCATGCCCATCCTGGACGTGTCAAGATACCGGGCACACAGTAGACAGTGTGTTGTGGTACAAAACCTTTTTAAACACTTGACACTTCTTCAAGCCCCACACCTGCCACGACAAGTGTCCTGATGCCGGTGAAGGGCTCCTGACAAGCTACTCTTATCTTGGATCAAACCTCATCATCTTTTTCCCTTCCTACCCTAGGCGCTGTACGACTTTACGGGTTTAGCGTTTCTCCAAAACCCCCATAACTGATACCTAATAGAATATCCACAGAGATCATGGATCCATTTACTGTACTACACACATTACAGTTGACATCCAAACTGACCCAAACATCCGCTTTTGAAGATATAAGCTGAACATGTAAGGTGAACATGTAAGGTGAACATGCAAGGTGAACATGCAAGGTGAACATGCAAGGTGAACACATTTTAAAAGACGTGGGTCAGTGTCTTACATCCTGCTGACTATGCGCACCTAGCAGTAAAAATAGGTACCAGTGTGTCATTATAAAAACTACAGTACTCTTAGTATGTTATACACTGTGTATGAAAACTACAGGACTTCTTGAAAGAGTTCAAGTGAAGTTAACTAAAAAAATGGTATACTGGTACAAACATATGGTACACTGGTACAAACATGTGGTACACTGGTACAAACATGTGGTACACTGGTACAAACATATGGTACACTGGTACAAACGTATGATACACTGGTACAAACATGTTACAGTGGTACAAACATATGGTACACTGGTACAAACACATGGTACACTGGTACAAACAGATGGTACACTGGTACAAACACTGAGTTACATTGCTTGCGTGTTAGCAGTCTATATATATATATATATATATATATATATATATATATATATATATATATATATATATATATATATATATATATATATATATATATATTCACAAACACTGATCTCTGGCCGAAGGAGACTCGAACCTACGAACCTTGGACAAGGTTCGCAGTGCTCCGACCGTACCACACTGGTCCAATACCTTGGTGTCAGCTCACGCTAGACGTTGATCCAAGGCTGCCAGCTTTCAGGCAGGTGGCTTACAGCTGGCTGCCTTGGATGAACGTCTAGCGTGAGCTGGACGCCAAGGTATTGGACCAGTGTGTACGGTCGGCAAGCACTGCGTACCTTGTTCCAAGGTTGTAGGTTCGAATCTCCTTCGGCCAAGATCAGTGTTTGAAATATATATATATATATATATATATATATATATATATATATATATATATATATATATATATATATAACAAAACAACCACAAGAAGAGTAGAATGATAGCTCTAGGCCTTTCGTGCTGCAATCAACACATCATCAGGAGCTTGCAATATTGCAGAAATATGTAGAAAGTCCAGAGAGATTAGTTAAAGGGGAATGACACCAACTGGAATGTTATTCTGATGTGTTGATTGTAAACGCGAAAGATCCAGAGCTAGCGCCTGACACACCAGTGAGCCTCAGGTATGGTCTCCACCTATTTTGTTCCCCTCCTGTATGTTCTAGCCTAACCCACAAGCGAAAATATTGTTTCTGGGAGTAGTGACCCCATACCCATCCTGTGGGTGGTAGTGACCCCATACACGTGGCTGGTATGACCCCATACCCTCCTGAGGTGTAGTGACCCCTAACCATACTGCAAGTGGTAGTGACTCCATACCCATCCTGGGGTGGTAGTGACCCCATACCCTCATGTGGGTGGTAGTGACCCCATACCCATCCTGTGGGTGGTAGTGACCCCATACCCATCCTGTGGGTGGTAGTGACCCAATACCCATCCTGTGGGTGGTAGTGATCCCATACCCCCTGTGGGTGGTAGTGACCCCATACCCATCCTGTGGGTGGTAGTGACCCCATACCCATCCTGTGGGTGGTAGTGACCCCATACCCATACTGTGGGTGGTAGTGACCCCATACCCATCCTGTGAGTGGTAGTGACCCCATACCCATCCTGTGGGTGGTAGTGACCCCATATCCATCCTGTAAGTGGTAGTGACCCCTTACCCATCCTGTGGGTGGTAGTGACCCCATACCCATCATGTGGGTAGTAGTGACCCCATACCCATCCTGTGAGTGGTAGTGACCCCATACCCATCCTGTGGGTAGTAGTGACCCCGTATCCAACATGTGGGTGGTAGTAACCTCGTATCCAACATGTGGGTGGTAATAAAAGTAATACAGATATACATAATGAGTCCAGGAACTGGGCCCCAAGTTACAGTGGTAATAAAGTGTTTACTTAAGGACCAGCAACACTCCATACACACTGATCTGAAGGTAGCAGCTTGGGTGGGCCAGGTGTTGGTACTCAACACTTATAAATATTAATCAGAGACTACAAACTTACGAACTCACAAACACACACACAAACACACAGACAGACAGACACACACACTCTCGCACAAACACACAGAGAGAGGGAGGGAGAGAGAGGGAGCAGAGGAGCTGTGTGTACCCTTAACAACAATCTTCAACACATCTATCGAAACAGGGCAACTACCTGAGGTATGAAAGACAGCAAATGTAGTTCCAATTTTTAAAAAAGGAGACAGGAACGTAGCACTAAACTACAGACCAGTGTCACTGACATGTATAGTATGCAAGGTCATGGAGAAGATAATCAGGAGAAGAGTGGTGGAACACCTAGAAAGGAATGATCTTATCAACGACGGCCAACACGGTTTCAGGGACGGGAAATCCTGTGTCACAAACCTACTGGAGTTCTACGACAGGGTGACAAAAGTAAGACAAGAGAGAGAGGGGTGAGTAGATTGCATATTCTTGGACTGTAAGAAGGCGTTTGACACAGTTCCACACAAGAGATTAGTGCAGAAGCTGGAGGACCAGGCAGGGGTAACAGGGAAGGCACTACAATGGATCAGGAATACCTGTCAGGAAGACAGCAGCGAGTCATGGTACGTGGCGAGGTGTCAGATGGGCGCCGGTGACGAGTGGGGTTCCACAGGGGTCAGTCCTAGGACCGGTGCTGTTTCTGGTATTTGTGAACGACATGACGGAAGGAATAGACTCCGAAGTGTCCCTGTTTGCAGATGATGTGAAGTTGATGAGAATTCAATCGGACGAGTATCAGGCAGAACTACAAAGGAATCTGGACAGGCTGCAAGCCTGGTCCAGCAATTGGCTCCTGGAGTTCAACCCCACCAAGTGTGCAAAGTCATGAAGTTTGGGGAAGGACAAAGAAGACCGCAGACGGAGTACAGTCTAGGGGGCCAGAGACTACAAACCTCAATCAAGGAAAAAGATCTGGGGTGAGTATAACACCAGGCACATCTCCTGAGGCGCACATCAACCAAATAACTGCTGCAGCATACGGGCGCCTAGCAAACCTAAGAACAGCATTCCGACATCTTAATAAGGAATCGTTCAGGACTCTGTACACTGTGTACGTTAGGCCCATACTGGAGTATGCAGCACCAGTTTGGAACCCACACCTAGCCAAGCACGTAAAGAAGCTAGAGAAAGTGCAAAGGTTTGCAACAAGACTAGTCCCAGAGCTAAGGGGTATGTCCTACGAGGAGAGGTTAAGGGAAATCGACCTGACGACACTGGAGGACAGGAGAGATAGGGGGGACATGATAACGACATATAAGATACTGAGAGGAATTGACAAGGTGGACAAAGACAGAATGTTCCAGAGATGGGACACAGCAACAAGGGGACACAGTTGGAAGTTGAAGACTCAGATGAATCACAGAGATGTTAGGAAGTATTTATTCAGTCACAGAGTGGTCGGGAAGTGGAATAGTTTGGGAAGCGATGTAGTGGAGGGAGGTTCCATACATAGCTTTAAGAAGAGGTATGATAAAGCTCATGGCGCAGGAGAGTGACCCGGTAGCGGCCAGTGAAAGGCGGGGCCAGGAGCTGTGAATCGACCCCTGCAACCACAACTAGGTGAGTACAGACACACACACACACACACACACACACACTGCTGATCAAACACCGATGGGATTTTGATGAGCTGGAGAGAGGAGACAGAGGAGAAGCAAGAGATTACATAGTAGGAACGCTTCAGTCTGGAGGTCCCAAGGTGGTAATTGCAGTATACCTGGAGTATACCTGGAGAGAGTTCCAGGGGTCAACACCCCTGCGGCCCGGTCTGTGACCAGGCAGTGATGTATAACCCACCACAGAACAGCAGGAGGCCAAGGCAAGAGTATGATGAGAGTAATAGAGCGATGGTTGACACACTGGCTGAAGTGGCCAGAAGGGCTCATGCGAGCATAGCAAACCTACTGATCATGGGTGACTTCAACCACAAGGAAATCGATTGGGAGAACTTGGAGCCACATGGGGCCAAGAAACGTGGAGGGCTAAGATGATGGAGGTGGTACTGGAAAACCTCATGTACCAACACGTAAGGGACACTACCAGAGAGAGAGGAGAGGATAAACCAGCGAGACTGGACCTAGTATTCACCTTGAGTAGTGCAGATATTGAGGACATCACATATGAAAGACCCTCGGGGCCAGTGATCATGTGGTTTTAAGCTTCGATTACACAGTAGAGTTACAAGTGGAGGGGGAAGCAGATAGGGCCAAAAGAATGAAGCCAAACTACAAGAAAGGGGACTATGTGGGCAAGAAGAACTTCCTAAACGGGGTTCAGTGGGACAGAGAACTGGAAGGGAAATCAGTAAACGAGTTGATGGAATATGTGACAACAATATGCAAGGAAGCTGAGGAGAGGTTTGTACCCAAGGGTAACAGAAAAAATGAAAAAGCCAGGATGAGCCCGTGGTTCACCCAAAGGGCAGGGAGGCCAAAACCAAGTGTGCTAGGAATGGAAAAGTATAGAAGGCAAAGGACCCAGGAAAATAAGGAGAGCAGTCATAGAGCCAGGAATGAATATGCACAGGTAAGAAGGGAGGCCCAACGGCAGGGAAAGCCAAATCTGACCCAAAGCTGTTGTACAACCACATCAGGAGGAAAACAACAGTCAAGGACCAGGTGATCAGGCAAAGGAAGGAAGGAGGAGAGATCACAAGAAATGACCACGAAGTGTGTGAGGAACTCAACATGAGATTCAAAGACGTGTTCACCGAGGAGACAGAAGGGACTCCAGAAAGACAGAGAGGTGGGGTACACCACCAAGTGCTGGACACAATACATGCAACCGAGGAAAAAGTGAAGAGGCTGCTGAGTGAGCTAGATACCTCAAAGGCGACGGTGCCGGATCACATCTCTCCATGGGTCCTGAGAGAGGGAGCTGAGGCGCTATGTGTACCCCTAACAACAATATTCAACACATCTATCGAAACAGGGAGACTACCTGAGGTATGAAAGACAGTAAATGTAGTCCCAATTTTTAAAAAAAGGAGACATACATGAAGCACTAAACTACAGACCAGTGTCACTGACATGTATAGTATGCAAAGTCATGGAGATTATCAGGAGAAGAGTGGTGGAACACCTAGAAAGAAATGAGCTTATCAACGACAGCCAACACAGTTTCAGGGACGGGAAATCCTGTGTCACAAACCTACTGGAGTTCTATGACAGGGTGACAGAAGTAAGACAAGAGAGAGAGAGGGGTGGGTAGATTGCATTTCCTTGGACTGTAAGAAGGCGTTTGACACAGTTTAACACAAGAGATTAGTGCAAAAGCTGGAAGACCAGGCAGCACGAGTCATGGTTCGTGGCGAGGTGTCAGAGTGGGCGCCAGTGACGAGTGGGGTTCCACAGGGGCAGTCCAGGACCGGTGCTGTTTCTGGTATTTGTGAACGACATGACGGAAGGAATAGCCTCGAAGTGTCCCTGTTTGCAGATGATGTGAAGGTGATGAGAAGAATTCAATCGGACGAGGACCAGGCAGAACTACAAAGGGATCTGGACTGGCTGCAGGACTGGTCCAGAAATTGGATCCTGGAGTTCAACCGCACCAAGTGCAAAGTCATGAAGATTAGGGAAGGCAAAGAAGACCACAGACGGAGTACAGTTTAGGGGCCAGAGACTACAAACCTCACTCAAGGAAAAAGATCTTGGGGTGAGTATAACACCAGGCACATCTCCTGAGGCGCACATCAACCAAATAACTGCTGCAGCATATGGGGGCCTAGCAAACCTAAGAACAGCATTTCGACATCTTAATAAGGAATCGTTCAGAACCCTGTACACTGTGTACGTTAGGCCCATACTGGAGTATGCAGCACCAGTTTGGAACCCACACCTAGCCAAGCACATAAAGAAACTAGAGAAAGTGCAAAGGTTTGCAAACAAGACTAGTCCCGGAGCTAAGGGCATGTCCTACGAGGAGAGGTTAAGGAAATCGACCTGACGACACTGGAGGACAGGTGAGATAGGGGGACATGATAACGACATATAAAATACTGAGAGGAATTAACAAGGTGGACAGAGACAGAATGTTCCAGAGATGGGACACAGCAACAAGGGGACACAGTTGGAAGTTGAAGACTCAGATGAATCACAGGGATGTTAGGAAGTATTTCTTCAGTCACAGAGTGGTCAGGAAGTGGAATAGCTTGGAAAGTGATGTAGTGGAGGCAGGATCCATTCATAGCTTCAAGAAGAGGTATGATAAGGCTCATTGCGAAGGAGTGACCCAGTAGCGGCTAGTGAAGAGGCGGGTCCAGGAGTATGAATCGACCCCTGCAACCACAACTAGGTGAGTACACAGACACACACACACACACACACACACACACACACACACAGGCACACACACACACACAGACACACACACACACACACACACACACACACACACACACACACACACACAGAAACACACACACACACAGAACAGAAACACACACACACACACACACACACACACACACATACACGCCCCGATGGCACGGTGGCTAGCGCTCTTGCTTCACGCACGGAGGGCCCGGGTTCAATTCCGGCGGGGCCGAAACATTTCAAGTGTTTCGTTACACACCACACACACACACACACACACACACACAACACACACACACACACACAACACACACACACACACACACACACACACACACACACAGACAACACACACACACACACACACAACACACACACATTAATTAAGAGCGTATAACAAACGCAAGAAACACAAGTGAACTAGTTATATGATAGTAAATCATGTTTATATTACCGTAAACTTCGCCACGACGTGAGGAAACGGTGTGAAATTACAAGACTTCCAAGTGTTAAGCGCAGTGGTGGTGATCTGCGAGGTGTTGCACCAGCAGTGCGGTGGTGATCTGCGAGTGTTGCACCAGCAGTGCGGGGTGATCTCGAGGTTTAGCACCAGCAGTGCGTGGTGATCTGGAGGTGTTGCACCAGCAGTGCGGTGGTGATCTGCGAGGTGTTGCACCAGCAGTGCGGTGGTGATCTGCGAGGTGTTGCACCAGCAGTGCGGTGGTGATCTGCGAGTGTTGACCAGCAGTGCGGTGGTGATCTGCGAGGTGTTGCACCAGCAGTGCGGTGGTGATCTGCGGGTGTTGCACCAGCAGTGCGGTGGTGATCTGCGAGGTGTTGCACCAGCAGTGCGGTGGTGATCTGCGAGGTGTTGCACCAGCAGTGCGGTGGTGATCTGCGAGGTGTTGCACCAGCAGTGCGGTGGTGATCTGCGAGGTGTTGCACCAGCAGTGCGGTGGTGATCTGCGAGGTGTTGCCCAGCAGTGCGGTGGTGATCTGCGAGGTGTTGCACCAGCAGTGCGGTGGTGATCTGCGAGGTGTTGCACCAGCAGTGCGGTGGTGATCTGCGAGGTGTTGCACCAGCAGTGCGGTGGTGATCTGCGAGGTGTTGCACCAGCAGTGCGGTGGTGATCTGCGAGGTGTTGCACCAGCAGTGCGGTGGTGATCTGCGAGGTGTTGCACCAGCAGTGCGGTGGTGATCTGCGAGGTGTTGCACCAGCAGTGCGGTGGTGATCTGCGAGGTGTTGCGCCAGCAGTGCGGTGGTGATCTGCGAGGTGTTGCCCAGCAGTGCGGTGGTGATCTGCGAGGTGTTGCGCCAGCAGTGCGGTGGTGATCTGCGAGGTGTTGCACCAGCAGTGCGGTGGTGATCTGCGGTGTTGCACCAGCAGTGCGGTGGTGATCTGCGAGGTGTTGCACCAGCAGTGCGGTGGTGATCTGCGAGGTGTTGCGCCAGCAGTGCGGTGGTGATCTGCGAGGTTTTGCACCAGCAGTGCGGTGGTGATCTGCGAGGGTGTTGCATGCCAGCAGTGCGGTGGTGATCTGCGAGGTGTTGCGCCAGCAGTGCGGTGGTGATCTGCGAGGTGTTGCACCAGCAGTGCGGTGGTGATCTGCGAGGTGTTGCCCAGCAGTGCGGTGGTGATCTGCGAGGTGTTGCACCAGCAGTGCGGTGGTGATCTGCGAGGTGTTGCCCAGCAGTGCGGTGGTGATCTGCGAGGTGTTGCACCAGCAGTGCGGTGGTGATCTGCGAGGTGTTGCACCAGCAGTGCGGTGGTGATCTGCGAGGTGTTGCCCAGCAGTGCGGTGGTGATCTGCGAGGTGTTGCACCAGCAGTGCGGTGGTGATCTGCGAGGTGTTGCACCAGCAGTGCGGTGGTGATCTGCGAGGTGTTGCACCAGCAGTGCGGTGGTGATCTGCGAGGTGTTGCCCAGCAGTGCGGTGGTGATCTGCGAGGTGTTGCACCAGCAGTGCGGTGGTGATCTGCGAGGTGTTGCACCAGCAGTGCGGTGGTGATCTGCGAGGTGTTGCACCAGCAGTGCGGTGGTGATCTGCGAGGTGTTGCACCAGCAGTGCGGTGGTGATCTGCGAGGTGTTGCACCAGCAGTGCGGTGGTGATCTGCGAGGTGTTGCGCCAGCAGTGCGGTGGTGATCTGCGAGGTGTTGCACCAGCAGTGCGGTGGTGATCTGCGAGGTGTTGCACCAGCAGTGCGGTGGTGATCTGCCAGGTGTTGCACCAGCAGTGCGGTGGTGATCTGCGGTGTTGCACCAGCAGTGCGGTGGTGATCTGCAGAGGTGTTGCTGACCAGCAGTGCGGTGGTGATCTGCCAGGTGTTGCACCAGCAGTGCGGTGGTGATCTGCGAGGTGTTGCACCAGCAGTGCGGTGGTGTTGCACCAGCAGTGCGGTGGTGTTGCACCAGCAGTGCGGTGGTGTTGCACCAGCAGTGCGGTGGTGTTGCACCAGCAGTGCGGTGGTGTTGCACCAGCAGTGCGGTGGTGTTGCCAGAGGTGTTCCAGCAGTGCGGTGGTGATCTGCCAGGTGTTGTCACCAGCAGTGCGGTGGGTCCCCAGGTGTTGCACCAGCAGTGCGGTGGTGTTGCACCAGCAGTGCGGTGGTGTTGCACCAGCAGTGCGGTGGTGTTGCACCAGCAGTGCTCGAGCCTGGTACAAGGTGACGGGAAGGTGTGCACAACGCAGGTGATAACACAAGTATTGATCACTAGGTCTAGCCAGGTCACCTGGCTCCCTGTACTGGGTCACTGTGCCGCCTGGGTAGTTATGGTGCAGATGTGTGTGGTTATCACACACGTCTTACTGTCAGTACAGCCTGCTCCCACACCTGCCTCTTATCTCAAGAATAAAACATACATTTAATTGCATTTTTGTTACACGAGTCTCATTCTTACATGTACATAAGAACAGTCATCAAATTTCAGCTTCTCTTCACTGCTGATCTAAGCTAAAATGTTTTATTCCCTAGGATGCTACCCATAACTCACTAACACCCAAAACCAAAATAATGATAATAATCTTTATTTCTACAAGTACAAGGAATACAGGCCTAGCTGACGTTATATAGAAAGTCCCTTGTTATGCAGAGCATTTCGGGCAAATTAGGTCAATTTTGTTCCAGGATGCGACCCACACCAGTCGACTAACACCCAGTTACCTATTTTACTGATGGGTGAACATGGACAGCAGGTGTCTTAAGGAAACACGTCCTAATGTTTCCGCTCATACCGGTATCAACCCTCGGACCTGAGTGTGCGTTGAGTGCGGTAGCAAGCGAGCTACGGAAGATTAGATTTTTTAAGAGTTTGCCACCGAAGTGTTTTTTACAGTTTAATATCTTTATTATGCACCCCATACCCATCCTGTGGGCGGTAGTCAAAAGATTACAAAGGTACATAATTGGTCCAGAGACTGGACTCCAACGTTTTGATAGCTGAACAAGTTACAGCGGTAATGAACTAGATCTGGTCACAATCATGACAAGTTGCAAAGGTAATGAGCTCCAGGTAGAGCTGGTCAAGTGGCTAGTTTATTGTGCATCCCATATCCATCCTGTGGACGGTGGCGCGAGAGCATATGGATACACAAAAGGCCTAGGAACAAGGCCCCAAAAGGGTTAACAATTGTACATATGGATTTATATCTACAGTTCACTTATCTGTTACAAGCAAATTTAGGGAATTTGCTTAGTATATCTGGTATCTTATTATCATTAATAAGATATCTTGACATGTCACATAGGTTATTATACTGTCTATCTATGTATTCCTCAATAAGTGGACAATTAAGCACATAGTGTTCAAGACAGTGACCATATGCCTGACCACATAATTTGCATTTAGTTTGATCATCATCTGTGTGTCTCCCAAACTGCCAGAAGTACTTGTAGCCAAGCCTAAGCCTGACCACTACAACATCAGTCAGTCTGTTCACATTGCAAGTTGCTCCATAAACATACTTATCTATGTTCATGTTATCATAGTGGGTTATAGATCTACTCAGGCTTCTAACTGCATTCCTATAGCAATCATTTTCATTATTTACTTCTCTCCTAATATTATTCTTAATGCTAGACACAGATATACCAAAGTTATATTCTAGCTACGGAACACCTTATGTGACCTTATACCTTTGAAGAGTTTCGAGAATTTAGCTACTCTCGGAGCCTGGCCATGGGCCAGGATCGTCTGGTGCTTGCCTGGTCAACCAGGCTGTTGCTGCTGGAGGCCCACTGACCCACATATCCATCACAGCCTGGTTGATCTGGCACCTGGTGAAGATACTTGTCCAGTTTCCTCTTGAAGGCTTCTACACTTGTTCCAGCTGTGTTTCTGATATCTTCTGGTCAGATGTTGAATAGTCTGGGACCCCGGATGTTAATACAGTGTTCCCGTATTGTCCCCACCGCACCCCTGCTCCTCACTGGGTTTATTTTACACTTCCTCCCATATCTCTCACTCCAGTAAGTTGTTACAGCAGTGTGCAGATTTGGGACCAGGGCCTCGAGTACTTTCCAGGTATATATTATCATGTATCTCTCTCTCCTCCGCTCCAATGAGTACATGTTCAAGACTTGTAGGCGTTCCCAGTAATTTAGGTGTTTTATTGGCTCAATGTGAGCCGTAAATGATTTCTGTATTTGTTCCAGCTCTGATATTTCTCCTGCTTTGAACGGGGCCGTCAGCACTGAGCAATATTCTAAATGAGGAAGCACTAGCGATTTGAAGAATGTCACCTGTTTACACGTCGTGCCTAGCCAGACAATCTAAACCACGACTAACCACGGAACGGGTGGGGTTTGAACCAATGGCGAGTGAGTCGTAAAACTCCGACGCCGAGTGGCGTAAGCCACTCTGCCTTGGGTTCAAACTCCACCCGTTCCGTGGTTTGTTTGCACTGGTGTTACTACGATTTCGTGATTCATAAACCACGACTTTCCGGCTGCGAATAAAGCGTTCTACTCTTTAAGATACAAGTCACAGATCATAAGCACAAACATCATATATAAATACACGCACTAAAATCACAACACAAATGAAATTCAGTCAGGTGGAAATAAGGAACAATATCAAGCGCTTCCCGGTGTAGACAGTAGTAGGAAGTATGTGAAACAATGGGTAGACCTGTCTACACCGGCGCAAGGTAACGAGTAGACATATAGATATAGATACTCCTATAAGCTAACGGTGTTCCTGCCTGGTACCTCTGAGTAGCAGTATGGTACCATACACCACAGCCTCTGGTGCTACACAAGTCGTATGTACCATGATTTCTCAGATTTTGTGCAGCGTTATATAACCCACACGGACTCAGCGCCTCGTTTGAAATACAGTGACTGTGTTTGTTCCCCTGACTCAGAAACACTAGTGTTGCAAGCGGAATTATTTCATCGAAGTCGTGAGTTAATAATGGTGACCACAAGCATCAATGACGAGTGATGACCACAAGCATCAATGACGAGTGATGACCACAAGCATCAATGACGAGTGATGACCACAAGCATCAATGACGAGTGACGACCACAAGCATCAATGACGAGTGATGACCACAAGCATCAGTGACGAGTGATGACCACAAGCATCAATGACGAGTGATGACCACAAGCATCAATGACGAGTGATGACCACAAGCATCAATGACGAGTGATGACCACAAGCATCAATGACGAGTGATGACCACAAGCATCAGTGACGAGTGATGACCACAAGCATCAATGACGAGTGATGACCACAAGCATCAGTGACGAGTGATGACCACAAGCATCAATGACGAGTGATGACCACAAGCATCAATGACGAGTGATGACCACAAGCATCAATGACGAGTGATGACCACAAGCATCAGTGACGAGTGATGACCACAAGCATCAATGACGAGTGATGACCACAAGCATCAATGACGAGTGATGACCACAAGCATCAGTGACGAGTGATGACCACAAGCATCAATGACGAGTGATGACCACAAGTATTAATGACGAGTGATGACCACAAGCATCAATGACGAGTGATGACCACAAGCATCAGTGACGAGTGATGACCACAAGCATCAATGACGAGTGATGACCACAAGCATCAATGACGAGTGATGACCACAAGCATCAGTGACGAGTGATGACCACAAGCATCAATGACGAGTGATGACCACAAGCATCAATGATGAGTGATGACCACAAGCATCAGTGACGAGTGATGACCACAAGCATCAGTGACGAGTGATGACCACAAGCATCAGTGACGAGTGATGACCACAAGCATCAGTGACGAGTGATGACCACAAGCATCAATGACGAGTGATGACCACAAGCATCAGTGACGAGTGATGACCATAAGCATCAATGACGAGTGATGACCACAAGCATCAGTGACGAGTGATGACCACAAGCATCAGTGACGAGTGATGACCACAAGCATCAGTGACGAGTGATGACCACAAGCATCAGTGACGAGTGATGACCACAAGCATCAGTGACGAGTGATGACCACAAACTTAAGGGATGAGTGATGACCACAAGCATCAATGATGAGTGATGACCTCAAGCATCAGTGACGAGTGATGACTACAATCATCAATGATGAGTGATGACCACAAGCATCAGTGACGAGTGATGACCACAAGCATCAGTGACGAGTGATGACCACAAGCATCAGTGACGAGTGATGACCACAAGCATCAGTGACGAGTGATGACCACAAGCATCAGTGACGAGTGATGACCACAAACTTAAGTGATGAGCACAAGCATCAATGATGAGTGATGACCTCAAGCATCAGTGACGAGTGATGACTACAAGCATCAATGATGAGTGATGATAACAAGCATCAGTGACGAGTGATGACCACAAGCATCAATGATGAGTGATGACCACAAGCATCAATGATGAGTGATAACCACAAGCATCAGTGACGAGTGATGACTACAAGCATCAATGATGAGTGATGACCACAAGCATCAATGATGAGTGATGACCACAAGCATCAATGGTGAGTGATGACCACAAGCATCAATGATGAGTGATGACCACAAGCATCAATGATGAGTGATGACCACAAGCATCAGTGACGAGTGATGACCACAAGCATCAGTGACGAGTGATGACTACAAGCATCAATGATGAGTGATGACCACAAGCATCAGTGACGAGTGATGACCACAAGCATCAGTGACGAGTGATGACTACAAGCATCAATGATGAGTGATGACCACAAGCATCAGTGACGAGTGATGACTACAAGCATCAGTGACGAGTGATGACTACAAGCATCAATGATGAGTGATGACCACAAGCATCAGTGACGAGTGATGACCACAAGCATCAGTGACGAGTGATGACTACAAGCATCAATGATGAGTGATGACCACAAGCATCAGTGATGAGTGATGCCACAAGCATCAGTGACGAGTGATGACCACAAGCATCAATGATGAGTGATGACCTCAAGCATCAGTGACGAGTGATGACTACAAACATCAATGATGAGTGATGACCACAAGCATCAGTGACGAGTGATGACCACAAGCATCAGTGACGAGTGATGACCACAAGCATCATTGACGAGTGATGACCACAAGCATCAGTGACGAGTGATGACCACAAGCATCAGTGACGAGTGATGACCACAAACTTAAGTGATGAGCACAAGCATCAATGATGAGTGATGACCTCAAGCATCAGTGACGAGTGATGACTACAAGCATCAGTGACGAGTGATGACTACAAGCATCAATGATGAGTGATGACCACAAGCATCAGTGACGAGTGATGACCACAAGCATCAGTGACGAGTGATGACTACAAGCATCAATGATGAGTGATGACCACAAGCATCAGTGATGAGTGATGACCACAAGCATCAATGGTGAGTGATGACCATAAGCATCAATGATGAGTGATGACCACAAGCATCAGTGACGAGTGATGACCACAAGCATCAGTGACGAGTGATGACTACAAGCATCAATGATGAGTGATGACCACAAGTATCAGTGACGAGTGATGACCACAAGCATCAGTGACGAGTGATGACTACAAGCATCAATGATGAGTGATGACCACAAGCATCAGTGACGAGTGATGACTACAAGCATCAGTGACGAGTGATGACTACAAGCATCAATGATGAGTGATGACCACAAGCATCAGTGACGAGTGATGACCACAAGCATCAGTGACGAGTGATGACTACAAGCATCAATGATGAGTGATGACCACAAGCATCAGTGATGAGTGATGACTACAAGCATCAATGATGAGTGATGACCACAAGCATCAGTGATGAGTGATACCTATAAACATCGATGATGAGTGATGACTACAATCATCAATGACGAGTGATGGTGATGGTGGTAGTAGTGGTGGTGGAAACAAGTGTTAAAGTTAATGGGTTGAAGAATTAAATTATGAGTGAAGGATTCTGTGAAGGTAGGATATAAACACTGAGTGATTATGACCAGTATACGAGGAGTGTCAGGAGGGAGGGAGGAGAGTGTCAAGAGGGAGGGAGGAGAGTGTCAGGAGGGAGGGAGGAGAGTGTCAGGAGGGAGGGAGTAGAGTGTCAGGAGGGAGGGAGGAGAGTGTCAGGAGGGAGGGAGGAGAGGTCAGGAGGGAGGGAGGAGAGTGTCAGGAGGGAGGGAGAGAGTGTCAGGAGGGAGGGAGGAGAGGTCAGGAGGGAGGGAGGAGAGGTCAGGAGGAGGGAGGAGAGTGTCAGAAGGAGAGGAGAGTGTCAGGAGGGAGGGAGGAGAGTGTCAGGAGGGAGGGAGGAGAGTGTCAGAAGGGAGGGAGAAGAGTGTCAGGAGGGAGGGAGGAGAGTGTCAGGAGGGAGGGAGGAGAGTGTCAGGAGGGAGGGAGGAGAGGTCAGAAGGGAGGGAGGAGAGTGTCAGGAGGGAGGGAGGAGAGTGTCAGGAGGGAGGGAGGAGAGTGTCAGGAGGGAGGGAGAGAGTGTCAGGAGGGAGGGAGGAGAGTGTCAGGAGGGAGGGAGGAGAGGTCAGGAGGGAGGGAGGAAGAGTGTCAGGAGGGAGGGAGGAGGAGGTGCAGGAGGGAGGGAGGAGGAGAGTCAGGAGGGAGGGAGGAGAGTGTCAGAAGGGAGGGAGGAGAGTGTCAGAAGGGAGGGAGGAGAGTGTCAGGAGGGAGGGAGGAGAGTGTCAGGAGGGGAGGAGGGAGGAGAGTGTCAGGAGGGAGGGAGGAGAGTGTCAAGAGGGAGGGAGGAGAGTGTCAGGAGGGAGGGAGGAGAGTGTCAAGAGGGAGGGAGGAGAGTGTCAGGAGGGAGGGAGGAGAGTGTCAGGAGGGAGGGAGGAGAGTGTCAGGAGGGAGGGAGGAGAGGTCAGGAGGGAGGGAGGAGAGTGTCAGGAGGGAGGGAGGAGAGGTCAGAGGGAGGGAGGAGAGTGTCAGGAGGGAGGGAGGAGAGTGTCAAGAGGGAGGGAGGAGAGTGTCAGGAGGGAGGGAGGAGAGTGTCAGGAGGGAGGGAGGAGAGGTCAGGAGGGAGGGAGGAGAGTGTCAGGAGGGAGGGAGGAGAGTGTCAGGAGGGAGGGGAGGAGGAGGTGTCAGGAGGGAGAGGAGGAGGTGTCAAGAGGGAGGGAGGAGAGTGTCAGGAGGGAGGGAGGAGAGTGTCAGGAGGGAGGGAGGAGAGTGTCAGGAGGGAGGGAGGAGAGGTCAAGAGGGAGGGAGGAGAGTGTCAGGAGGGAGGGAGGAGAGTGTCAAGAGGGAGGGAGGAGAGTGTCAGGAGGGAGGGAGGAGAGTGTCAAGAGGGAGGGAAGAGAGTGTCAGGAGGGAGGGAGGAGAGTGTCAGGAGGGAGGGAGGGAGAGGTCAGGAGGGAGGGAGGAGAGTGTCAGGAGGGAGGGAGGAGAGGTCAGGAGGGAGGGAGGAGAGTGTCAGGAGGGAGGGAGGAGAGTGTCAGGAGGGAGGGAGGAGAGTGTCAGGAGGGAGGGAGGAGAGTGTCAGGAGGGAGGGAGGAGGAGTGTCAGGAGGGAGGGAGGAGAGTGTCAGGAGGGAGGGAGGAGAGGTGTCAGGAGGGAGGGAGGAGAGTGTCAGGAGGGAGGGAGGAGAGTGTCAGGAGGGAGGGAGGAGGTGTCAGGAGGGAGGGAGGAGAGTGTCAGGAGGGAGGGAGGAGAGTGTCAGGAGGGAGGGAGGAGAGTGTCAGGAGGGAGGGAGGAGAGTGTCAGGAGGGAGGGAGGAGAGTGTCAGGAGGGAGGGAGGAGAGTGTCAGGAGGGAGGGAGGAGAGTGTCAGGAGGGAGGGAGGAGAGTGTCAGGAGGGAGGGAGGAGAGTGTCAGGAGGGAGGGAGGAGTGTGTCAAGAGATGGACAAGATGATACTTTCTACTGCTGAAGAACCTTGACTTACGACCCTAGATCCCAGAGTGTCCTCCATCACCACCACCATCAACCCTTTCCCCCTACCTCCACCAACACTATCACAGCCACCACCATCATCACCACCACTACCATCACCACCACCACCACCATCAACCCTTTCCCCTTACCTCCACCAACACTATCACAGCCACCACCATCATCACCACCACCACCATCACCACCACCACCGTATTAACTCTTCACCTTCCTGACCTCTGACTCTATCTCTACTCTAATACATTTCTTACACTCGGTATTCCACTTTCTCCAAAGTTCTGGATTCTTGCGCCACTTCATCCGTCCCTCCTTCCTTCCCTCTTCCCCAAATAACAGTAAAAGTCAGATAACTCTCC
Source organism: Cherax destructor (assembly GCA_009830355.1). NCBI lineage: Eukaryota > Metazoa > Arthropoda > Malacostraca > Decapoda > Parastacidae > Cherax > Cherax destructor. The sequence goes on along the minus strand of WNWK01006029.1, from coordinate 3,637 downwards.
GAGTGAAATGGTGAGTGAAATACCTAGCCATTATCAACACTGACTCACAGGATGGTCTCCACCACATATTCACTGACGGATCACTAGATCCTGAAAGCAGTTAAAAGTTAGTTAAGACTCGTTGGGAAACAACGAATACCTCTTGACGGAGGCCTTAGTCATTCCATGAGCCGCCACTAGAGCTTTTGGTCATCTGACCAAGTCCTTCTGCTGGCCTACCAGTTGTCCCCTTCAAAAATTATAGACAACATTGTTTCATGTTATCCTGAAAGTAGTGTTGCTGAACCAGTGCTTGTTGCAATTAAAAACCAAGAAATTATCAAACGTCTTGTCACAGTTCAGGATTGAGTATCACCGACGCAGACTAAATTATTTGTCCATAAATTAGTCACCAACTTTGTAAAAAAATAAGAGAGAGAGAGAGAGAGACTCACCTCTGTAGCAGTTTAAATCTCAATGTTAGTTAGCCTTAGTCAGTCTATTATTCTAGAAATATCACTAATAATATTGTGGAAAATAGAAGTAATATAAAAGTGCCAAATAAATACTAGTTAAGTTTGTGTGTATACTATCTAATGTTAACGTAACAGAGACTGCTAGAGCTTACCTGGCAGGGTCGTGTTAGTTACCTGGCAGGGTCGTGTTAGTTACCTGGCAGGGTCATGTTAGTTACCTGGCAGGGTCATGTTAGTTACCTGGCAGGGTCGTGTTAGTTACCTGGCAGGGTCGTGTTAGTTACCTGGCAGGGTCGTGTTAGTTACCTGGCAGGGTCGTGTTAGTTACTTGGCAGGGTCGTGTTAGTTACCTGGCAGGGTCGTGTTAGTTACCTGGCAGGGTCGTGTTAGTTACCTGGCAGGGTCGTGTTAGTTACCTGGCAGGGTCATGTTAGTTACCTGGCAGGGTCATGTTAGTTACCTGGCAGGGTCATGTTAGTTACCTGGCAGGGTCATGTTAGTTACCTGGCAGGGTCATGTTAGTTACCTGGCAGGGTCATGTTAGTTACCTGGCAGGGTCATGTTAGTTACCTGGCAGGGTCATGTTAGTTACCTGGCAGGGTCGTGTTAGTTACCTGGCAGGGTCATGTTAGTTACCTGGCAGGGTCATGTTAGTTACCTGGCAGGGTCGTGTTAGTTACCTGGCAGGGTCATGTTAGTTACCTGGCAGGGTCATGTTAGTTACCTGGCAGGGTCATGTTAGTTACCTGGCAGGGTCGTGTTAGTTACCTGGCAGGGTCATGTTAGTTACCTGGCAGGGTCATGTTAGTTACTTGGCAGGGTTGTGTTAGTTACCTGGCAGGGTCATGTTAGTTACCTGGCAGGGTCGTGCTTGTTACCTGGCACAGTCGTGTTAATTATCTGGCCGGGTCGTATTAGATGAAACATATATTGAGTAAGAAAAGTGGAAATAGAGTGAAGATAGTGGAGGCCAAGCTTCACTAGGTCACAGGTGTGTGTGGCAGATTGAAGTAGCAACTCCAAGAGAGGAAACATAAGGTTGGTGGTGGAGAGACGACCATAAACACTCTCCGGAACTATCTTAAAATTTAACAGAGTTTACCTTATGATTATTATTATCAAAAAGAAGCGCTAAACCCATTAGGGTCATACAGCGCTGCAGCAGAGTATACCAAAATGTAATTAACATTACACACGTTGTAACTACGGCTCCTAGAATTCTGTATAGTATATTAAAGATTGTATTTTGCAACATTGAAGGACGAAGACAGCATGATGTAGAGACGGTGCACTTTAGAAAACTTTAATATTGACAACGCTTCGCCTGTAGAACAAGCTTGTTGTTCAGGTCAATAGAAATCACTGGAGGTGAGCACTTCATAGAAGCGGGAGGAGAGCCGCTAAGTGGAGTGAAGAGGTGCAGCAGCGGAGACGGAAGCAGTTGTTCGGTGGACCGTACCAGTGCGTTTCATGCCAAGGGTTTGGCTAATTGAAAGCTCCATTAGTTCTGGACGAATGTGACAGAAGTCATGATAAGAGGAAATTCCCAACACTTTTAAATTTGTCTTCCTCTTGGATGGCTAAGTGAGCCACGGTTCAGTTAAGGCTGTGGTTACGTGTATTATGATGGATAACACACGCATTGCTCAAATTATCAACCTAGGGGCAGACTTGTGTTCGTTAACGCGAGTTGCTAAGTCTCTGGCAGTTTCACCGAGGTAGACTTTGTTGAAAGTTTTCTTGCTGTCACTGGTGGCACCTTTGTGCCTGGCGAGTTCCCGAATGATAATAATAACAATATCTTTGTTTCTACAAGTATATGTACAAGGTATACAGGCCTAGCTGACTTCAATGACATACTACTATATAGAAAGCTCCTTGTTATGCAGATCATTTCGAGCAAATTAGGTCAATTTTGTCCCAGGATGCGACCCACACCAATCGATTAACACCCAGGTACCCGTTTTACTGATGAGGAACATAGACAACCGGTGTAAGGAAACACGCCCAATGTTTTCACCCTTGCCGGGACTCGAACCTGGACTCTCAGCATGTGAAGCGAGAGCTTTTGTCACCAGGCCACGGGCCACCGTGTGGTAATTGGGACTCTTGTTGGCACGGCGATATTGGGAAGAATACTACACGTAGGTTAAGTGTATCTCAGTGTTGCTCTTGGTTCCAGGTATATTAAGTACACTGCATTGAAATAACTCTTTTTTTTCTGCAGTCTTGTATGACTAATGTGAAATACTGTAACTTCAGAAAAACATCTTTGACATTATGACATACTTCTAGCCTGTATTCTGTAGGCGCCACGAAAAAACCTTATCTAGATAAGAACACCTCTTAAGTTTTGGTGTTATAGTGCGACCGGTGGTATATGATATAGTTTTGAATTATAGGTTTACGATATTCTTGGAAAGCTAAATAATCTGCGGATCTCTGGATGGCTACGTAAAAAAAAAAAAACGGAAATATATACACCTACCTTTATACCTGGAGAGGGTTTCGGGGGTCAACGCTCCGGCGGCCCGGTCGTTAGTCTCAAAAGTTCTACGTTCCAATTAAATGTTTGTGTAAGGGGTTGGGAGCAGTAGGAGGATTGAATACTATGTTTGTTTGGTTCAGTCATTTATAATTGTTTTGTTATTGTCGTTGTTGTTATGGAGCGGCCCTGGAGAGTACATTGTTCTTGTTACTCGGGCTTTTCTTAACCTACAACCACTACAGTGGCGACGAGGATGGGATCATCAGAGCCAAGGATAGTGGGCCAATGTGGCCTGAAGTAGTAGGGATATTGCCAGCCGAGGACGTTGCAGCAGAACGGTGATACAGCAGCAACAAGTGGCAGAATGGCAGCATCACAAGGAAGGTTGGAACCTTTCGACCCACGTAAGATTTCTTTGGAGCTTTGGCTAAGCTTGTTGGAAGCCAATTTCGCTCACTTAGGAATTAAAGAGCAAGATAACAAGAGGAATTTCTTGCTAGTGTCCCTGGGATCAGAAATTTACAGTGTTTTAGGTAATGTGTGTGCACCAGAATTACCACACACGAAGAGTTACGACGACTTGGTCGTGGCACTGAAAAGTTATTTTGCAGTGAAACCAGCCTACCACCGCAGTTTGTTGGCTTTTCAGCAGAGGAAGAAACGACAGGGTGAGTCCTTGCATGAATTATATACA